>CM056053.1:246209266-246394266 GCA_029574335.1 Rana kukunoris
TGATCCCTGGATATCCTCCCTGATCAGGCACCTACAGGTACCTTGCCAGCTGCCAAGATTGACCAGCACTATCAATGGCAAACAGTGTCCAGGAAGAAAAGTGGCAAAAAACGTGCTGCGTGATTTCTCTCCTATGGGATGAAGTGGCTCGTTACGCACCTCAAGGTTCCCGCTCCATCAGGAGTATTCAGTTTGTTCCGTTCCCTTTTGATCCCCCCTTGATTGATTATGGGTAGAAGTACTACCCTCTGGTTCTTGCTTATTCAAGCTTTTTTACTGAACTTCATGTTTATTTTTCCTTTGACTCTGACTTTTTCCTTTTTTCCCTTTTTCTGGTCAACGGGCCCTATTCTGTACTGGAATGCCCTGTGCGTACACCCCACTCTCTCTAATGCCCCGAGAAGGCTGTGTCTACTCGACTCGAAAAGCTGTCTACATCACCAGAAGAACTACTCTCCACTGATAAAACCAAGGTACTGTTTTCAATTTTGTTTACTATCCCTAAATGGCGGTTAAGATCATCTCCTTCAATGTGAATGGGCTTAACCACCCTGCCAAAAGGGCCTCGGTCTGGAGAGAGGCTCTCGGCCTCCAGGCTGATGTCCTATGTATTCAGGAGACCCATTTTTCCAATGACAACCCGCCTCGATTTTCACACTAGCGTTTCCCACACATCTTTTTGGCTTCAACCTCAGCCAAGCGCAAAGGAGTTTTGATAGCCATAAGGGGAGATACCTTGTTGTAGTGGGAGAAATCAATAACTAGCCTTTCACTATCGCTAACTTGTACGCACCTAACTCCCATCAGCTTCGCTTTCTGAAAAGGATATATGCTAAAATGGCCTCGGTGAGAAGGGGGTCTCTGGTGGTTTGTGGGGATCATAACTTGACAATTGACCACACCCTGGACTCCTCCTCCGCAGCGAAGAGATCCTTTCCCCAACTCCAGCAGCTGCTTCACTCAGAGGACCTCTTTGACGTTTGGCGGTGCCACCATCCAACTGAACGAGATTACTCTTTCCACTCCGCCAGGCACAATTCCTATTCCACAATTGACTTTATACTGGTTGATAAGATGCTCCTGCAGGCAGTGTCCTCCTCCGCCATCCATAATATAACATGGTCTGACCATGCTCCTGTCTTTATCATGGTGCCGGAGGGGCACACTCCCAGTCCCGCATATATTTGGCGAGCTAATTCCCGGGTCTTTCAGATGCCAACTCATGCTGCTACAATTGGTAAATGTCTGTCGAAATTTTTTGAAGACAATGTGGGCTCTGTTACTGACCCGGCTACTTTGTGGTGTGCCCATAAGGTGGTGGTTAGGGGGGTAATTCTTCAAATATGTGCAATAGAGAAAAGGCAGAGGACACTAAAGATGAATCAGCTTTTAGTTGACATTAAAAACCTGGAGGCCCAAAATAAGTCTAATGCGAGTACGGCACTAGGGAAAACACTATCTCAATGTCGAATGGAACTCAGGCTCCTTCTTATCGAGCAGTATGATAAGCATTTACAACGTTTGAAATTGGCCCACTACTTGTCGGGTAACCGAGCGGGAAAATTTTTAGCCCAAAGGCTCCGAGCAACCCGAACTAAATCTAAGATCCCTTTCCTGATTCATCCAACTAATAAACACAAAATTGTCAATCCTAAAGATATAGCGAATTCCTTCGCTGATTATTACTCGTCTTTGTACAACCTTAAGGATGACCTTGATACTCCCCAACCCTCTAAGGAAAAGATCCAAGAATTTCTGGCAAGTATCAACCTCCCTTCCCTCTCTCAATTGCAACTAGATTCCCTAAATGCACCTATCTCGGAGCCTGAAATTAGGAAGATTATTAACTTACTCCCTCTGGGTAAATCCCCGGGACCAGACGGTCTTCCGAATGATTATTATAAAGTGTTCCAAGATAATCTGGTCCCAGCTCTACAGGCCTTATATGCTAATGTGGTGTCCTCTGCCTCGTTCCCTCCTGAGATGCTCAAGGCGTATGTGGTTACCATCCCGAAACCAGGTAAAGACCCCACCACTCCATCCAACTTCAGACAGATTTCGCTATTGAACTCTGATGTAAAACTATATGCAAAGATATTGACACATAGAATCCTGTCTGTTCTTCCCTTTCTTGTTAAGTCCGACCAATCTGGCTTCACTCCTGGGAGGCAGGCGTCGGATGCTACAAGGAGGGTGCTGGGAGTTATGCAACACGCTAGATCCTGTCGGACGCCTTCTTTGGATGCGGAGAAGGCGTTCGACAGAATACATTGGGGATACATGGAGAACACCCTTGGGAAGTTTGGGTTCGCTGGACCGATCCTCTCGGCCGTACTCACTCTCTATTCCTCTCCGTGTGCCCAGGTGTACACTTCAAACCTATTGTCGGACACCTTTTCAATATCCAATGGCACCCGCCAGGGGTGCCCCCTGTCCCCCTCGATTTTTAATCTTTTGATGAAGCCGTTGGCGGAGAGGATCAGGTCCCACCCAGGTATTGAGGGATTCCAGATACGTGATAGATCGCATGTTATTAACCTGTTTGCAGGTGATATCATCCTTTTTCTGACATCCCCCCTAGTGTCCCTACGCCATGCTCACGACACCCTGCAGGTGTTTACTGAGATCTAATTTTATAAAGTTAATTTTACCAAGTCGGTTATCTTTGAATTGGGAATTCCCTCCCCCTTAAAATCAAGACTCCAATTGGACTTCCCCTACTCCTGGGCCAAGTCCAACATTTCCTATTTGGGCCTAAGGTTGACTCCTGACCCCTGTGACTTAGCTAACGCCAACTATCCACCTTTAATTGACAAACTAGCCAAAGAGGTTAGCAGACTTGCCAATGTAGAATTGTCCTGGACAGGAAGACTGTCGGCATTTAAGATGCTACTTCTTCCGCAGATGCTCTATGTGTTTAGGACACTCCCCGTCCCTTTGCCAGCCCCATCTCTTAAAACCTTGAACACACTTCTCTCCAGATTTATATGGCGCTCCAAGCGACCGCGATGCTCTAAATCTCTGCTGACTAAGCACAGAAGAGCGGGGTGGTATGGGTTTGGTGGACATCCGAGACTACTACAGAGCGTCCATTTTGACGCAACTTACGACCTGGATGGACCCTCATGCCGATTCAGTTTGGGGGTCTATCGAGCAGGCTCTGGGTCCTTCCACCAGCCTAGATGTTTTTCTTCTTGCGGATATTTGGATACAATTTAGTCTGCGGGAGCTCCCGGTCACTCTCCAGGCCTCTCTTGCCGCCTGGAGGGCCCTGCGGGAGATTCAGTTCCCTCATTCCGAATTGATAGAGGTCCCCATTCCGCTGGAGACTCTCTCTCTGGTCATCCCTAACCTCTCCATGTCTAGATGGAGGACAAGGGGGATCAGTGTTGTCCAGGATCTGTTCCGGGGCAATGCCCTTCTTCCCTTTAAGTCCCTGGAGGAGAAGTTCCTCCTAGGTCCCCCTGATCATTATGTCTATGTTCGCATCTCCCACTTCCTGAACTCAATTGGATCATATTGAATAGTTATGGCTAGGGAGGTGTGGCGTTTCTACCGTACTTCCCCCACGCCTCGTAAGGGAATATCATTCTTCTACAACCTTTTTCAAAGCAAGTTGCGCTTTGTTAAATCCCAACCCTTCAGGAAGTGGGAGTCCGACTTAGGAATAACCATCACGGATGCTCAGTGGAGTAAAGCATTCAGTTTCGTTGTATTCCTCCTCTAGATGCATCAACCACTGGGTACTATCCCAAAAAATAGCACTTCGGTGGTACCTCACTCCTTACAGAATATCTAAGTTTGGGAATCACAGTTCTCCTCTATGTTGGAGAAATTGTGGTGGAATAGGTAATCTATTTCTTATGCTATGGTCTTGCAAGCACCTGACCAGCTTTTGGAACTCTATTTTCTACTACATCTCCAGGATTACTGGTATCTTGACTCGGCCTAGTCCTAGTTTGGCGATCTTACATGTAGGAATAGAGATGTTCCCCTGTTGATTGGAGAGTGGTGGTGACCCATATCCTCTTGGCAGCTAGATCATTACTTGCACAACAGTGGAAAGCCGACAAGGCCCCAAACGCGTCAGCTTTTCTCCTTATGACTCAGACGCATTATGTTTATGAATCTCTTTTGGCTATGAGGAGGGGGGTGGGATGTAGATTTGATGCCCTGTGGAAGATCTGGACTACCTGGTATGATGTCAAAGGATGATATTTGATTTTATTCCCGTAAAAGTGGAACAAGCCTTTCTTACTACTCTATTCTTCCTCACCTTCGCCTTCCCATCCCTTCTCCTCTTTCTCTTTCTTTCTCTTATGTCCTCCTCCCATTTTATTTCTTATAGTTTCTGCACCTTTCTCCTTATCATTCTCATCTCCTTACAATAGAGGAAAGGTGCCTTGAAGGTTCTAACCATTTAACCTGTTCATATTGGTTTCCTTGGGTGCATTCACTTGATGAGCTTTATATTGTATAGAAGTATAACAGATGATCCGGTTGTGGTCGCACTGTGTGCGCTGTTTCCTTGATTTTGCAATATGTATGTTTCATACCCATGGTACCATTTGTTTGTTTCTTTTCTCTTGAAAAATTCTAAAATAAAAACCATTTAAAAATATAATAATAATGTGCTAGTATGCGGCTGCCTACTAGTGCATTATAAATTAAAACTGCAGGGGGCCCAATTATTATTATTTTTTTTGGTGGTTTACTGCTGTTTTAAGAGAATCAAAACATTTCCGAAATGATAATGCTCCTGATTTGATCATCCCTAATCATAAAAAAATAAAACTAGAAATCTCAAAGGAGTTGCTTAACCCCTTGCTGACAACCTTTTGCATATATAGTGTGGCAAGGCTGCGCAAACCATTGTATCTGTACGTTAGTCTGTGCATGTGGTACTGTGGGAGATCGCCTGTGGGTCTGGTGGACTCAATGTTCCCTGGCCAGCCACGATCACGGTGAAGAGTGGATTAAAGTTTATTAAAGTGTGTTTAATTGCGTATGAAAAACTGCTTACTGTGTGGCAAAAAATTTCAGCACCCAGCATTTTATTCCCTAGGGCTTCTGCCTAAAAATATATAGGCCCGGATTCACAAAGCACTTACGCCGACATATCTCCAGATATGCCTTGTAAGTACAAATATGCGCCGTCGTATCTGTGCGCCGGACCCACAAAGATACGCCTAAAAACAGACTTCATCCCACCGACGTAACTTGCCTACACCGGCATAGAGTGGGCGCATATTTACACTGGAAGCATGTGGCGCTTCCATTGATTTTCTATTCAAATATGCAAATGAGGGAGATACGCCGATTCACGAACGTACTTGCGCCCGATGCATGATTTACGCAGTTTGCGTAAGTTTTACGTTCGGTGTAAAGTTATTCCCCATAGACGAGGCACAACCCATGCAAAGGTATGGACCAGGGAACACATGCCTACGTATTGTATGTTGGATGTCTGTGAATATGGGCCGACGTGGGTCTGACTGGGCGTAGGTTACGTTGACGGCATACACAGTGATCCGGCGTATCTCAGGTAGTTGTTCTGACGTGGTTGTGCGCATGCACACGGGGATACGTCCACGTCTCGACGCATGCGCAGTTCGGTTTAAGTACTTGTCTGGCGCCCGGCCCATCATTTGCATGGGGTCACGCTTCATTAACATGGATCACGCCCACTTCCAGCCCACTTCCACCTACTTCCACTTACGCCGGCTTACGACTACGAAATATACGCAATGCCGGCGCAGAATTGGGAGCATTTGCTTTGTGAATTCCATGCTTGCTTCTCCGCGCTGCGCCGGCGTAGCATAAAAGAGATACGCTACGGTGGAATAAATATGCGCCGATGTCTGTGAATCCGGGCCGTAATGTTTAGGGGTTATAAGAAATTTTCTAGCAAAAATGCTGATTTGTTACATGTAGGAGAGAGGTTTCAGAATAGTCCTGGTCTTCTAGTGGATTGGATATACAGTATTTTGAAATAATGAAGCTGCATTGATAGGTTGCGAAACATATTCACTATTACGGAACAAGTTCAGTTTAATGCGATACCCAACTAATACCTAGCCTTGTAGTTATACCCTGGGAAGCATAGAGCCAGCATTGTATGCGGCCTTACTTTATCATTCTTCAAGATCATACAACACACAATTGTGTACACTTTCTATGCTGCGCTTAGGGATGAGCTTCGCGTTCGATACGAACGTATGTTCGACTCGAACATTGTCTGTTCGTACGTTCGACGAAATTCGAACAAAAGCGGTCATTCGCGCCAAATTCGAGTGATGCAAAATGGCCCATAATTCACTGCGGAATTGTGCGCTGATGATTGGCCAAGCATGCTGTATGTCCTGCATGCTTGGCCAATCACAGTGCGCAAAAAACGAAGAGCCATAATTGGCCAAAGCCTGGGTGGCTTTGGCCAATTATGGCTCAGGGCTTTAGCACACGTCCCACACTATATAAGGCCACCTGCTGGGTGGCCTCGTGTAGTGTTTTCCGGCTTGTTAATGAAAGCAGTCAGAGAGACAGAGAGATTGTCTTTTTAGATAGCTAGATAGAGCAGGCAGGCTAGTCAGTTTAGCTTAATTAACAGTGTGTAGAGAATATATATACATCCCTAGGAGTTGTACATATATTTATACACTGTATAGCTTAGATAGATCAGTTCTTCCTAATTTACTGGCAGGCAGGTGATTGTGCTATTTAAAGACGTTATCACAGGTATAGACACCCAGCAGGTACAATATTTAAAGGATTTTTTTTTTTTGTTTAAGCATCAATAAAATCACTGCTCCTGGAGCAGTGATTTTAATGATGCTTAACTTAAAAAAAAAAGAAAAATTCCTTTAAATATTGTACCTGCTGGGTGTCTATAGTTTTCCTGTGAAAACGTCTTTGAGAACCCGCTCCTGAGAGTCCTGCTCCTGAAAAAACAACCGTTTTTAAAACTTTTTTTTCATTGGTACAAGTTCCCTGGGGCAAGACTTGGGTTCTCAAAGACATTTTCCAACAATAACTTGAATATTGGTCTGTAAAATGAGCGTTTTTGAATTTGAACATTCGAGTCCCATAGACTTCAATGGGGTTCTAAATGTTCGCACGAATGGACGGTCTGTTCGACGGTTCTGGTGCGAACCGAACATGGGGGTGTTCAGCTCATCCCTACTGCTAATGTGTCTTTATACTATAGCAGTCCTCAACAGAGACCATTGCTTATCTGTATCAGCTTTTTTACAGGTGATGCTGCTTTTTTTACAATTAATGCTGCCTATGTATTTAGTTATGTACTGTATGTATTTTTTTTATTAACTATTACAATGCCAAGGTAAGTTATAGTTATCCTATCCCTACCCAAATAATATTTTAATCATTTTAAACTTGTTTATGTTTTCATTTGTGGAGATGAAGCTTGTTTTTCGTTCTTTACTGAAAAAAAGTTATAATAAAAAAATTAGACAAATAAACAGATTTTTGAATTTTAACAGTCTGTATTTTACATTCCACAGAAATATTTCTGGTAATTAAAGATGTATATTATAATTAGGTTTGATGTTTACTGTTAGAATAAACAAGGCATGCTTTGAATTAATGTAATTATTCTTCGGAATGCTCCCATATAGCTTTCATGTGTTTATCACATCATTACTCTGTGGATATTAATGATTTATTTTCTTTGGCAGATTAAACTTGAGCATTAGAGCTTAGAAAACATATGTGCAACAAAATGTTTGCAAAAATTTAATTGAATAAATAACTAAATAAAAGGGGGTGTTTGATCTCTCAGCTACTTCTTTCAGTAGGGTTCTTATTTAAAGTGGTTATATGGATAACATATTTGTTTTCTTTTAGGTAGCAATATTGTATAGACTGTTATGGTAGTGTAATTTAAATTAGTAATGTAATAACTGAATGTATTTCTGATAACTGATTTTTTATTTTTTTTTCTAAATGGCCAGTTACACTTTGAATGATTTATTTTTATTTTTTATAATAAACTTTATTGGGTTTTCCAGTCATAAGAACAACACAAATCTCAAGGGACCAGATAGTAGTAAACAGTATCTCTCCCCAATCATTGGAGGTTACCATAACATCATAGTAATACCTAATCGAGAGGGGGAGCTTGGGACTTTAAATGAGGTACAATAAATGTACCGTCCTTTCCGGGTTTAAGTACATAAGAAAGGAATGTGGGGCTTTAAATGAGGCAATTGAGTTGTGGAGGTAGAGTGGTTAGAAAACATTATTTATTTGTAACAATAGTATAAAACAGGTAAAAAAGTATTTTTGCATACATACATACATACACATGCACACATGGCATAAACATAATGAATACATATATGTCAGCTTAGCAGCACATAAGAGATAGTAAATATTGATAAAATGCAATACAAGGTATTTCCTATGAGCAGGCATTGGTACACCATATGCAAAAAGAGCTGATGTAAGATAGATACACATTAATGAATACTACTCAATGAATTTTGAATGTATAAAATATATATATGGGTCAGTGAATAGGTAATGAGCCAGACTTGACTGAGCACCCCATGGAAACTTGACATGTTTCATTGCTATAGTTATTATAGTTAATATGTTCAACCCCTAACCACTCTACCTCCACAAGCCAATGGCCTAATTTAAAGTCCCACATTCCTTTCTTATGTCATAGTAATATCTTGTCATATTTTAATAGAACATGTTTTAACAAATAATAACAGATCAAGGAGAAGATCAGGAATGCAAGTTGAAATCTCCATCCCTCCATCACCACCCTGATTTACAGGCACAGTGAGGGATAGGAGGGGGGAGGGGAAAAAGGTACAAAAAGGTAACCTGTAGAAGCAAAACAAAATCTAGTCTATCTAACAAAAACAAATCAATCCAACACCAATGAGTGGTGAACTATGATCCCAGGGAGAGAAATGGTACAATCTCCACGGTATGCACAATGACACCATTGACTGTGCATCATCATGCCCAGATGTATAGCTGCTAATGTAAACCTTGAAGAGCAAACCCATGAAAGAAGTTTAAGCAATCAGAGATTTCTGAATGGTAGCATGAAAGTTCAATTCATGTACAATAATAATTTGAGTTCTCTGTAATTGCCTGAAGTCATCTACAGTATATATTTATGTATATATATATATATATATATATATATATATATATATATATATATATATATATATATATATATATATACACACACTGCATATATAGGGTTAGTAGAAAGCCAGTAGGATTGTAAATCCTGGAGCCTCTGCAGGAAAATTGTTTCCCTTTCTCTCTATCTTTCCGACATCAGCAATCAATTATGGCTTTTATATGAGAGAGACAGCGGGAAACCTTCAGGTTTAGGACATGGCAGCCCATTTTTATTAAAAGGCAAAAGGAAAGTCCATAACATATAGTGGTTTCTCCACACAGGAGTTCTTCTCCAGTAAATACACATACAGTAGGTGACTGTAAAATTGTGTCAATTTTGCTGCTTTTATTGGGGAGATTGACCACCTACGAGCCCCGTCACGGGAGCCAGTGCCGAGCTGGCTCGTCGGGAATGGAAAAAGCTGACATACGTCCGACTTGCATTGAACGGGGATCTGACTTGGATTCCCGCCAATTCCAAGCACTGTGTTTGGTATGAATCATGAGGGGAAACTCCACGCCAAATTTGAAAAAAAAATCTACATGGGTTCCCCTCCAGGAGCATACCAGGCCCTTGGGTCTGGTATGAATTCTAAGTTGAACCCCCCTATGCCGAAAAAACAGCACGTGGGGTTCCCCCAAAATCCATACCAGACCCTTATCCAAGCACGCCACCCCCGGCCAGTCAGAAAAGGAGTGGGGATGAGCGAGCGCCACCCCCCTGAGCCGTACCAGTCCGCATGCCCTCAACATAAGGGGGGGGGGTGTCTGGAGCCTGATGGGACTGTGACGTCATAAGAGGCCTATATAAATCGTTGCGCACCGCACACCTGGCATTACAGCGGGAGGGAGCGTTGTGGCAACATCAGAAGAAAAGAAGAGGGAAGAAGACCAGGCCACAGCTAGTAAAAGAGCTGCAAGAAGATAGTGGAGCAGCTCTGCAGAAGGAAGAAGGCACCAGAGAGCGGGAGAAGAACCAGAGAGCGCGGAGACGACACCGAAGAGCAGAAGAAGAGAGCAGAGAAGTCGGAAGAAGACCCCCAAAGTCGGAAGAAGACACCCGGAGAGCGAGAGGAGAGAGCGGAGAAGTCGGAAGAAGACCCCCGAAAGTCAGAAGAAGACCACCGGAGAGTGAGAGGAGAGAGAGGAGAAGTCGGAAGAAGACCCCCAAAGTCAGAAGAAGACCCCGGAGCTAACTAAAATATGACTTTAAAAACCTGTGTACAGGGTGATTTAGGGTGGGGGGGCCGCAGGGCCCCAAAGCACCAACCCCCCATGTTGGGGGCATGCGGTCTGGTACCGCTCAGGAGTGGGGGGCGCTCGCTCGTCCCCACTCCTTTCCTGACTGACCAGGCGGCATTCTCAGATAAGGGTCTGGTATGGATTTTGGGTGAACCCCCACATAGTTTTTTTTGGCGTAGGGGGTTCTCCTTACAATCCATACCAGATCCAAGGGCCTGGTATGCTCCTGGAGGGGAACCCATGCCAGTTTTTTTTATTAAAAACACAGTGCTTCGAATTGGCGGGAATCCAAGTCGGATCCCCGTCGCTTCTTACGCGCGCTTGCTGTAATGTGTTTTTCCTATTGCAGTCAGCGCGGCATGAACAGCACCCTGTCGCTGGGAACCAGCGGAGTTGCGATCGCACTGGAAACACATTCTCGCCCATTCTCGCAGGCAGATACTGTACACAGGAAATGCTAGCCCATTCAACTTCACTAGGCACTAGGCCAATATGTATTCTGCTACATGTTTTTGGTAAAATATCCCAATAAATGTATATATTGCATGATTTGCACAAATGTTATTGCATCTACAAAGTATGAGATTTTTTATGGCATTTTTATTTTTACTTTTACTAGTAATGGCGGTAATCATCGTCTTTTATTGGGACTACGACAATGCGGTGGACAAATCTGGCACTTTTTGTGGATTAGTGACACCAACACAGTGATCAGTGCTAAAAGAAATGCACTGTCACTGTACTAATGACACTGGCAAGGAACAAATTATCATCAGGGGCAATCAAAGGGTTAAATGTACTTTTAGGGAGTGTTTTATAATTGTGTGTAACATAAACACAAACACAAAGCACACCCAGACACCACAGGTTTAACTGGATGGACTACTGTATTTTTTCAACCTTACCGACTATGCACAGTAACTAATTCCCAACACCTTCCTGACTTTCATGGTCTCTGCTGAACTTAGTTATTATTATACAGGATCAATATAGTGGCAACAGTTTACACAGCCGATCACATGATTAAAAAGCCATGGCTCTCTACAGAGATCGGGGTTCTGCCGTGTCCTAGCAACACGGTGCGGCTGCAGTAGCCATTTTCTCCCCCCCCCCCCCGCGTGCACGTGAGCGGCCATTCTGGAACAACCTTATATGATGTTGTCCCAGAAGGTAAGCCACACCGACCCTTTGTCATTTGACTGAGGGTGGGCAGCAAGTGGTTAAGGAGGTTGACTTAGCCAAAAACTCTCTTATAGCACCTTCTAAGCCTGCTGGCCATAATGCAATTGACATGCTGTGCCATTTGGTTTAAAAACATTCTCCTGGGTGAATTTGCTTATAAAGAATCTCAAATACACAGAATTCATTTTGAGCAGCAAAACTGACCCTTATCCGTAAACTGCAAGTGCATCAATGGGTGTTTATATGAACCCAGCTTCACCTTATTCACCAAAATTCATTTTGCTAGGGGAACAGCAGTGATAAATTAACTGAGCAGAGTTCAGTTTGCATTCACTTAACACTTAAAAAGATCAGAAAAACCCAAACATAGGCCCAAACCCCAATGAGGTTTATAGAAGCCAAAGCTTGTGTTTTTTTTTCTGGCTTTTTTTTAGGATAAATTCCCACTCTTTTGGTAACAAAGGGCATGGCACCGGGGAGCTGACAGAGGAATGTGTACTAATGCACAATTTTCTTTAAAGAAATACCATTCAAAGGGGATCAGATCTTTTGATGATGCTTAAAGAGAAACATAGATTCATAATTCTTTATATAACATAATTAGGGATACCTTAAAGCTGCACAATAAGGTGGTGCAACTGTATCATGTACTTTAGAAAAAGCATATTTGGTCAATGATATCAGCCAGATTTCCCATCACTTCTGTACTGCTGTTTACATTCCAGCAGCACTTGAAACAGTAATTTGTGATGGAAGTCCAACAAGAGAAGTAATCAGGCTGTTTTTCATCATGATTGATGATGGTTCTACTGTGCTGATCGAAAAGACTGGTGGTGCATTTTTGTATCATGTAAAAAGTGTTATTTTATTTTTTATAAAATACCTTTTTCCAACAGTGTGTGTCTCCTTTACTACGCATTTGCTTTATTTTAGTATTTGCATGGGGTCACATACCCTTATCTACAAAAAGGATCTGGTTGGAGTTTGGGGAGAACTCATGCCATTTTTCCATGGGCTTCCCCTCAAAATCCACAACAGTTTCCTTTTCAGGCATGCAGCCTGGGTGGCTTGTAAAGGGGGCTGTAAGTGTCAATCCAATGTCCTGGAAAGGAGTGGGGGATATGGTGGTTTACAGGGAGAGGTAAATGAAGAAATATGGTCTGACAAATGGGACAGTTAAGCTTTAACCACATCCCGCCCGACATCTATCTGACGTCCTTCAGAACAAGCCGCTCATGCGCCCCCCCCCCAGGTGGGGGACACACGCAGCACGGCAATCGGTAGTGCCGCACACAGCATCTGCGATCACAGTAAGGAGCCTATGACATAGGCTCTTTGCCATGTGATCAGCTGTGAGTAAGTGAGTGAGTGAAAAACCTATAGAGCGCAACACTTGCGAACTGAATCGCCTTTTAATCATTCTCCTAAAGGCCAAGTGGTCCGACTCCAGTCGGATGGTGGTTGTTAGTGCATTCCACAGTCGCGGTCCTTGGACATCAAATCTCCGATCTCCTTTGGACTTGTACCTTGCCTTTGGGATGTGCAGTAGGTTTTGATTTGTGGACCGCAGAGTGCGATTGGGGTTATTGGCTTTTATTTTTTCGCATAGATATTGGGGGGCGTTTCCTTGAATACACTTGTGTGTAAGGCAGAGTGCCTTAAACGTGATTTTGTCCTTCACTGGTAGCCAGTGAAGAGATCTTAGCGAAAGGGAGATTAACTCCCATGGTTTTTTACCAATCACAGCTGATCACAGTATAACTAGGAAGTGCTGCTTATCTGCATTCCTCTATTCACATCGTCAAAGCTAAAGTAGATAAGTGGCTCTCCTGACAAAGGGGACCTGCACTCATAATCAGTGCAGTGGTTATCAGTGCAGCCCCATCAAAAATGCCCACCAGTAATGCCCACAAGTGCCCACCAGTAAAGCCCAATGATCCACACCAGTGCCCACCAGTGATGCCAATCAGTACTCAGGGATGCTAATCAGTGACAATCAGTTCCCATTGGTAATGTTTTTCAGTTACCATCAGTCAGCCTGTCAGTGCCTCTTAATTAGTTCCACCTATCAGTGCCGCCCATCAGTGTCCATCAGTGCTGCCCATCAGTGCCTGTGAGTGCGGCCCATCAGTTCAAATCATTGCCGTCTATTAGTGCCCATAAATTCTGTCCATCAGTGCCACCTATCAGTGCTGATAAGCACCACCTATCAGTGATCATCAGTGCTGCCTATCAGTGCTGCATATTAGTGACACCTATCAGTGCCCATCACTGATGTATATCAGTACTACCTATCACTGCCCATCAGTTCTGCATATTAGTGCCACCTCATCAGTGCCCATCAGTGCCACCTCATCAGTGCATTCAAAATGTTCTGTCTTTTTTATTTGTTTAGGAAAAAATAACCCGTTTGGGTACAGCGTTGCATGACCACGCAATTGTCATTCAAAGTGTGACAGTGCTGAAAGCAGAACATTGGCCTGGGCAGGAAAGGGGTTAAAGTGCCTGGTACTGAAGTTGTTAAAGGTTTATTGTAAAATACAGGGGTTGATTTACTAAAACTGGAGAGTGCAAAATCTGGTGTAGCTCTGCATAGAAATCAATCAACCTGAAGGTTTTTTGTCAAAGCTTAATTAACCGCTTCAATACAGGACATGTATACACCCTTCCTGCCCAGACCAGTTTTTAGCTTTCAGCACTCTCACATTTTGAATGACAATTACTCAATCATGCTACACTGTACCCAAACAAAATGGTTATCATTCTTTTCTCACAGGCAGAGATTTCTTTTGGTGGCATTTAATCACCACTGTTTCTTTTCTTTTTTTTTTTTTTTTTTTTGCAATATAAGCGAAAAAAGAGAGACATTTTTGAAAAAAAAACACACTTTGTTTTAGTTTCTATTGTAAAATTTTAAAAACAAGTCGTTTTTCTTCATACATTTGGGCAAAAGTGTATACTGCTACATATCTTTGATAACAGTAACCCAAACTAGTGTATTTTTTTTGGTCTCTGTGAAAGTTAGAGTCTACAAGTTCTGGTGCAAATCATTAAATATTTATCACACCTGATCTCACCCGGTGTACTAAACCCCTATCTCTTTTCTTGAGACCCTAACAAGCCAGGAAAGTACAAATACCCCCCAAATGACCCCTTTTTTGAAAGCAGGCATTTCAATGTATTTAGTAAGAGGCATGGTGAGTTTTTTGAAGTTGTATTTTTTTCCCACAATTCTTGGGAAAATGTAAAAAAAAAAAAAACAATTACACAGAATTGTCATAATAACAAGTTATTTCTCTCACACAGCACATTCATAATTGCAATGAAACCCCAAAATACATTTTGCTACTCCTCCTGAGTATAGCGATACCACATGTGTGAGACTTTTACACAGCCTGGCCACATACAGAGGTCCAACATCCAAGTAGCACCTACAGTAGTTCTACGAGCATAAATTGCACATCTCATTTGATGACAACCTATAACACTTTTGAAGGCCCTGGAGCACCAGGTCAATGGAAATGCCCACAAAATTACCCCATTTTGGAAAGCTAACACCCCAACGTATAATCTATGAGGCATAATGAGTCTTTGAATAGTTGATTCAAAAAAATGAAAACACATTTTTTTTATACAAAGTTGTCCATTTATAAGACATTTCCAACACATAGCATGTACATAGCAAAAACGAAACCCCAAAATACATTCTGCTACACCTCCTGAGTTTGGAGACACCACATGTGTGAGACTTTTACACAGCCTGGCCACATACAGAGGCTACATTCAAGTAGCACCTTCAGGCGTTCTACAAGCATATATTACACATCTCATTTCTCAACCACCTATTACACTTTTGAAGACCCTAGAGCACCAGAACAATGGAAATGTCCACAAAATGACCCCATCTTGGAAAGCGAACACCCCAACGTATAATCTATGAGGCACATTGAGTCTTTTGAATGGTTAGTTTTGTAGCGCCCCCTTGCTTGTAGCATGGGCACTACGCTAAAAACTAGTTGACTGGGAGAGTTACCTTGCTCCCGGTCGTGATTTGTTCAGGTTTGTGACCTGTGTCGTTCTGGAAAGGTCCACTGGCTCGGACTGCATTCTCGGGATGTGAGTATCATCTTTGGCCAGCAATGGGAGCCAGAGGGGTTTCTGGAGGATGGAGTCTTCCCCAGCAGCCAATTGGAGGGGGTTTTCTCTGCTGGGCATGCTGGGGAGGGGTATATGTGAAGGAGGTCATGTGTTCGGGGTTCTTTTCCTTCTCCTGCGCGGGGTCCCGGATTTGGGGTGCGGCACCCACCTTCAGGGTGTGCGCATCCATGGACCCTGTCGGCGTGGCCCACCTGGCCAGGCTTCCAGGCCTTGCTGAGTCTCAGTCTGGGACAAAACCAAAGGCACCCCAGTGACTTACTGGGTTCCCGATGCCGTAGAGAGGATACGGCACCCGGGCCATAGACAGGTATGCTCTGCTGTCACCCGGTGATCTGTGCTGAGATAACTGCTGCGAGGATTTGCTCTGTTCGAACATTGACAAATTACCTATACTACATTGGCCTGTGACAGAGGGCTAGAGACGGGTCAGTGAGAGAGACGTGTTCCTCCCAACCAGCATTTAAAGTGGCGACGCATGCAAAATTGTATATTTCAAGGGGCTGATTTTGCTGTACATATATCCAGGCCTGACATTGAGAATCTCTATCTCTTCATCAACCTATTATCCTTTCACCAAGTTGATGTTTGGCTATGTTGGCCTGGAATAAAAGCATTGAGAAAATCTTTATTGATGGTGTGGACACTTAATTATTGCTAAGTGGCTTCTGGTGCACCCCTAGACCAAGCAAGAGTAACTTAATCTGCCAATTCCTTATTAATCCAGCGGCCCTTTCGGGGGTGGCGCTACAGTTTGTTTCCAGAAGTTTTTGGAAAACATTTTTTTTTTACACAAAGTTGTCCATTTATAAGATATTTCCAACACACAGCATATATAAAGCAAAAATTACACCCCACAATACATTCTACTACTCCTCTGGAGTCTCACATGTGTGAGACTTTTACATAGCCTGGCCACATACAGAGGCCCAACATCCAAGTAGCACCTCTAGGCATTCTAGGAGCGTAAATTACACACATAAATTCCTGCCAACCTATCACATTGTTGAAAGCCCTTCATATTTCTAACACATAGCATGTACTTTACATGCCAATTACAAACCAAAAGGGTAAAGAAAATATTACCTGCGGTTTTAGTAGTGCAGTGGTCCACAGATTAGAGCATCAGTCCAGGCAGCAGGCAGGAACATGGACAGTGACAGCAAAACAGGCAGCATGCAGAAATACTGTCCATAGTCAGTACACGTAGCAGGCAGGGATGTGGTCAGCAACAGCAAAAATATCATCCATGCAGCAGGCAAGAATACTGTCCATAGTTAGTACAGGCAGCAGGCAGAGATATGGTCAGCACAGCCAAAGTATTTGTCCAGGGATCAAGCAGGACCATCAAGCTTAGGGCATCAGTCAGGAAAGAATGGGGACAGGGGTATAGGCTTCTCCCACCCAAATCTCTCTGAAGCCTCAGGACAATCAGACCCTGTTCTGGGAACACAGAAATCCAAAAACATTTTTTTCTCAACTCAGAACATTATTCTGGAGCGCCTCACATATGTGAGACTCCTGGGTGAAAGATCAGTCCAAGGGGCAGGCAAAAACATGTTCAACCGGCCAAGGTCAGTACAGGTAAAAGGCAGAAATAGAGGGTAGGCAGAGGCATAGTGAATAGTCTAGGGTCAGTTCATGTGAAAGGCAAAAACATGTCAGATAAACAATGCAGATGGCAGGCAGAGGCATAGTCGATAAACAGGCCAGGTTCAGTTCACAAAGAAGGCAATGAGGACAGAATTCAGGACAGAAGTTGAAAACGGGGAAATGGCAGTCCATTAGAAATATGGGCTAATAGTTTACAAGAGTGTGATATTGTCTGAAGTATTCTCTGATGCAATGGCCAGGTTGGGAGGGACATTGGGGACAATGGAAACTGGTATTTTTCCTAACTCCTCTTTTGGTGCACATCGGACATTTTTTTTGCCGTTGTCTTCTGGATCCTGATGGTGGAATATGGTTAGGAAAATGGCGCTCATGTAGTCTGCTGACACAATAAGAGCAAATGTTTTTTTGATACTTGTATATAGATCAGGGCAGTGACAATGTCTTTAATAAACTTTAGGAAGGTGTTGGGTGTTTCCGTCGATTTTTGATAGATGATGAAAGAATTATACATGGCCAAATGAAAAAAAATTATTGCAACTTTTTTATACCAGAAGGGGTATTTTCTTGTTGCTATATAGGGCTGCAACATTTGATCAATTAAATCCACCCCCCCCCATGAATTTATTGTACTCGTGGACACAGGAAGGCTTTCAAATGGGGCTGTGTCTTCTGCAAAGTTCCACCGAGGGCGGGGGTGGGGTACTGTGAGTTACTACTGAAATGCAGGAAACGCATTATAATTTCATATCATTGACATGTGGTGGATAGGGTTGGTATACCAATATGCATGCACTTCATTTATTTTGTAAGCTTCATGTTGAGCGTTAGGCCTAAAAACAATTTAAGCTCCTCTACTGTTACGGGTCTCTATTTCACTGTTAGGAGTTACTCCATTCAAAAGGGGAAGGGTTTTCAATGAATTGTTAGGCAAAAAGATTGGTTTGGTCCAAGATGCTTTAAACTAATTTGTCAGGGAAAAATAAATGAAAAAACCCATTTTGGAAAAACCTTCAGTGTTGACCTGCACACCTTGCTGTGCTGTGAAGGAGGGGGGGGGGTCCTGGCTGACCCTGTGCTAGAAGGCAGCCACAATGGGTTTGCCAAGGCATCCAGAATCTGGGTTTGGGCCCAAATTATTTGGCGTGCAATTCCTGCACTTGTACTGTGCCTTTCCTCCTGAGGTCTAGCAGCGCTTGTATTGGGTCTCTGCTCCTGGGGTCTAGTGTCATTGGCATTTGCTGATTTTGCCATTGGGGTTTCTGGCACTGCTGGTAGCTGCCTGGTGTTCAGTCTTCTTTTTGGATGGATGGACTACTTCCTCCTCTGATTCGGATGCTGATGTGCTGCCTTTTGACGGGCTCATATTCCAAACCAAAATCGGACTCATAACTGTAACTGGATGGTAAGAGCTCCCCATTGCTCTCATCGGTCAAACTCAGTATTTGATATGCCTCTTCTGGAGTGTATACCTTTCTGGATATAGTAGCTGTATGATGGGTGACACTGATGGGCTGCATGTCAAGGACTAATAGGCTGAACCTCAGGGACTAATGGGCTGCACCTTGGTAGTAGTTGACTGCAGGGAGGTACTCCTGATGGGATCACGGGACATGTACTCCTGATGGGATCACAGGACAGGTACTCAGACAGGATGACAGGTACTCAGACTGGATGACAGGTACTCAGATGGAATGGTAGGTACTCCGACGGGATGACAGGTACTCTGACTAGATGGAGGGATGACAGGTACTCTGATGGATGACAGGTACTCTGATGAGATGGAGGGATAACAGGTACTCTGATGCGATGGAGGGATGACAGGTACTCTGACAGAATGGATGCATGACAGGTACTCTGATGGGATGGATGGATGACAGGTACCGATGAGCTCAGACAGACACTGATGACAGGTATGGATGCAGGTACTCTGATTAGCTCAGACAGGTACTGATGACAGGTACTCTGATGATCTCTGACAGGTACTGATGACAGGTACTCTGATGAGCTCAGATAGGTACTGATGACAGATTCTCTTTATTCGGGGGGCAATCTGGGCACAGTAATAGGCCAGTAAACTGTAACTTACTGTTAACTGTGATCTTCTTCTCACACTGGATCGGTGTGTGAGGAGGAGTACCCAGCAACAGCCATACACTCGGGTTTGCTGACATTTGTGACCGGCTGTGATTAAACACAGCCGGTCACGGGGTAAAGAGCCAATTTCATTGGCTCTTTACCCTCATTGGGGCTGGGCTTTGTCTGAGGGAAAAGCCCGAACCCTGATCACTGTGCTGAATGCCCCCTGCTCTGTGCACCTTCGCTCTGCATAGTACCTGGCTGTGATTGGATACAGCCGGTCATGCTGTTTCCCCATGCTCCGTCGGATGCTCATTACCCTGGTCGGCGAGTGGCTGTGTCCCGAGGCACATGCCAGATTCACAATCCCTTGGCTGTGGGCCCCCGGGGGTCGGCAGTAGGGGCTGGAAGCCGAGGACATCATATGACGCCCGCCCCGGATTTGAGATCCCATCTGCGGATGTCATTTGATTATAGCTGGGTAATGAAGTGGTTAAATAAGCTGAAGCTGATTGGCTACTATGCACAGTTGCACCAGATGTTGCACTCTCTGGTTTTAGTAAATCAAACCCATTGCATGTTTATGTATTGTTTGCTGTTTTTTTTTTTTTTTGCTTTTGCTTTTGCTTTATCAAACCCCATTAGCTTATCTTGCTGTTAATAAAAAGCACCATAGTTGTTGTACCGTGTGTATAAATCACACATACAATTCATTAACTAAACATATACTGTATGCATCACTTTACCTAAATGTTTATTCCTTATACTGTACTCAAAATGAAGACAGCTAAAAAGTAAAACTGTTAAAGGTATAAGACTATTATCAGGAATATTTAATAAAATCTTTGATAAATTGGTACATCTGTTTTAGTTGCATCAAAATGTTGTTCCATATCTATAGTAAATCATTCAAATAATCTTCGATAGATAGCACTGATAACAAATTGCTTCATAAATACATAAGAACATGTCTGTGTAGGTTCTTGAAACATGTCAGCCCACTACATTTTGGCACCAGGAAAGGAAGTGATAAAGAAGAAATAAATATTTTACTTTAAGTCAAACCTCTGTGAAGGTTATCTCAAGTGAGATTAAAAGGGCAGCAGATTGAACATCCAATATATCTGATAAATGTGCTTTTGAGACTACAAAAGATCTCTTTTTTAGATATCTTGAAAGCAGTCATCTAAGAAACAGACTTTTATTTTTCACTCTTGAAAGCTCATCTATAAGAACACCCATGTTTTATTTTCATGACCCCTGTGATACCAGCATTAATCTTCATTTCACTGCATTTTATAATTTAATGTGTGTGTCTTTATATTACTGCAGAAAATGAAAACAGTAAAAATCTTATTTTAAAGATGTATTTTACTAGGCATTTTACTTTTGTACTAAATAATAAAAAAGTACATTAGCAGTATGTAAAATATACATTATTGATATTTATATTAATAAAAAAAGAATGGATTGGTTATTACTAAGCATGATTTGCAAATATATCTAGGTGGATAATGTAAGATTTGCTCCACAGTCAGTCACTTTGAATGGCAGCTGAAACCTATTGGAGCTGTTGCAAAAACATTTGCACAACCTCTGCTGACAGTGAACGGTTTTGAAAGTTTACAGGTATTTATTAAACACTATTATGTGGTTTCACAAGATTGTATGTCTTTTTGGCTCCTCATCGAGCTCCAATGGAACCAAACTGTGTAAATTATAAATGGGTTCTCATTGACAAATCCTTTTGTATGTAACCCAAATCTCCACATTATGTTTTGTCTTAAATTCCGAAAAGTCTCAGACCCTCTGAGCTGCCACTATGTCATTCATTTAAATGTCTGAAAACTGAATGATTAGTGATAACATTTAGTATGTTCCTCTTATGTTGCCCAAAGTGAACTTTGAATTTTTTTAATTGTCTCATGGTATGTGTTCTACCATCTGACCCTACCACAAACTTTTTTCAATGCCACCTAAACTGGCATGTGCACAGTTCTGAACTCAACACATACAATAAACCTTTTGTCCAGCAAAGCCTTCTCTCTACTAGTGGCCGTCAGGCTTTTCAGGTCTCAGGGTTTCCTACAGGTGACTGTAGGTGTTTCAGGGAGACATTAATTTAAAAGTTCTGAGTAAGAGCCTTTTTGTACAAAAGCACCTATTGTTATATTTGGTATATAAATAATAATCCCTCCTATCTTGCACTAATTTTTATTCATCCATTTTATTATATACAAACTAGATATGTGCGTTCCCGTTCGTAACGAATGGATTTTCGTACAAATTTGTTAGTATTCGTACATTCGTATCAATTCGAACATCCGAACAGCTAAAAGACCCAAAATACGAAAATTACGGAATTACGAATAAGCAAAATAATGAACAAATGAAAATACGAATGTCAATCTTACAATCTTACAATCAATCTTACTAAAATACGAAACACCGAAAAAGCAAAAGAAAGAAAATTACATTTATAACGAACGATTTGCATTCCGCATTTTAAATCCTTTGTCTGTTAATATTTTCATTCATATGTTCGTATTTTCATTTGTGTGTTTTGTAAATCCGTTTCTTTGTCTGTTCGTAAATTTGTGTACTTGTAAGTTGTAACGTTCTTTCGAATGGGCAGTGTAGTTAGTGAGTGATGTATCTTACTTAATATCTTAGCCAATTAGCTTATCTCTTTTGTGCTGAGTCACATTGTTGGCAAAAAGTCCGACCGTGTGTACGGGGCTTAAGAGAAAGCATATCTTAATATGGATTAGCCGCGTGTTGCTATGTATTTACGAAAGTACAAAATTACGAATCCATTAAACGAAAATTATTATCTAACAAAATTACGAATTTGGAATCAACGAACATAAATTAGACAGAATTACGAATCATTCAGTATAAACGAAAATAAAACTGTTACGAAAATACGAACGGATCCGAATAGGAAAACTTGCGTCTTACGAAATACGAACTGGTCCGAATAGGAAAACTTGAATCTTACGAAATTACGAATCTTTACGAATCTACGGAACGAGACGAAACGGAACAAAAAAAATACGAAATTTTTTGTTGTGCACATGTCTAATACAAACCCTGTCTCCTAATATTCAACGGTATACCTCCAATATGCTTCCTTAGTACAACTCACCTCATATCCGTTAACCTTACATTTATATTTCTGTTTCACAAGTTTAAAAACTCAATCTGCTTTATATAATCTTTTATTTTAGTACAAGCCCTCCTCAAATGGTAGAACTGACCCGAAGGTACATTATATATTCAGCAGGGGTGATGTACACTTGCAGCATGTACAGAGCATGCAAAGGAAATGCCCTAATTGGTCTTAAAATGGACTTTAATACAATTAACCCTTCCTCATCAAATGACAACTCCAGTCTGAGGAACACTAAGCTTGTGGAATCTTCAACATGTGCATATGATATGTTTGACGGATTGCTCTGGCAGTATCTACTGAAGTATCTTAATGTGTTATTTGGCTCCTCCCAAATTATCAATATATCATCAATATATCCTCCATAGAGAACCAAATTCCCACAAAATGTATTACCAAGCCAAATGTAAAACTCCTCCCCATATCACATTAAGAGATTAGGGTAGCTTAGTGAAAACCTGACATTAATCACAGTCCATTTTAAATATCTGTAGTATTCACACAAAGCATAAAATAATTATGAGACATAGTGAACTCTATTCTGTCCTAGATAGAGACCACTTGCTTATAATGCATGCCTTTATTTTAACCAGACAATATTTGTCTGCCTGGAGACCAAATTGGTCTGATGGATCTATATGAAGATAACACAGCAAGTGAAACCCATTCACTCCCAGGATTCCACAAATATTGTGTTAAGATGCCCAAGATATGGTCAGAGTCCTTAAAAATGGGGGTACAGATGGGCTTCACTTAATGTGTCTTCCTTATACACCCATCAGGCTTGCGCTTAGTCTCCAGGTGAGGATCTGTGTCAGAGGATGAACCGCAGAAGAAATGGCACATCTGCCAACATTGAACATGGCCATGCTAATGTGCACAGAAATGCATGCAGATGTTGTGTGATTATGCATGCCTGTGCACCATGGCACACACAAAGCGTGACAGATCTTGGCTCCCAGTGGCCTATTTAAAGCCAGCAGTCTGGTCCACAAGTTGCTGGATGATCGCCAGCCCCCCTGTTACTTGTTTTTCTGTGTTGCTATATTCTAGAATTTCCCAATGCTGACCCAGCTTGCCCTTGGATCTGTCTTGGCTTCTTTCCGGGCTCTGACCCCCGTTTGTTCTTACAGACTTTGCTTATGGTCTGCCTCCTGTGTATGACCTCGGCATTATCCGGATCATGCTTCTTCTTCTGTTCCTGACTGACTTGTGCATGATCCTGGTTCTGGCTCCTGACTCCACTTCCTGTTCTTCGCACTTGTCAAGATCCGCCTGTGCATATGGAGTTACACCTGTCCTACTGATACTTCTGCATGGTCAAGACTTCACCTGCTCATCTAGTGTGTTCTCTGCCTTACTGACACTGCTGCAATGTCAAGCCCCCTTCTGGTGACTCATCTACTCAGTACTTCAGGCAAATCCGCAGCTGGCAACCCATGCTTCTTTGGGTGCAGAACTTCCTGTCACCACCTTCAGGGGTACTCTGCACTCAGCCACAAGGGAAGCCATTTCATCACTTCAGCCTCAAACCAGGAACTTGACAAATTGGTATGTTCTCCCTTTGTTTGTATGACTTTTCTGTCACTGTCTTTATTGTGATGTGATCATACTTCAATAAAAGCAAAAATTTTCATTGTATGTGTTTTATTCTACACTTCTGAGACACGTTTGGTTGGCTTTGGTCTGGAATGTTTACTGATATATGTGTATAGGCTCCTGAAAAAAAGTCATTTTGATTAAACGCATTGAGAAGCTCTTGGCAAGTGATGTCATCAGTATGTGACTCCTAGAGCATTCCAAAGCAAGCTTTCAGCTGGGGCTGGAGAGAGAGGAGAGACTGATGGTTTTGTACCTGAGATTACACATGTGATTTACTTCTAGTGTTGTGTGTTCTTTTTGTGATAATATCTTATGAATGATTTTAATAGTTTAATTTTACATTAAAAATTGGCAATACATAGATTAATAGATTTATTAATAGATAAATATATTTCATATTTTTTTCATGCTTCCCTATCTTATTGATCATTTGGGGAGAAAATAGGAGAGATTTTATTACATTTGGATGATATCATGCTCAATAAGACCTTTATATTTGGAGGTTCACCAACTTGGTGAGTGTCCCTTTTGAAAGAAGTGAAGGATTCAGACAAGAGCATGTTGTATTTTGTTGTGTATCACTTTCAGTGGATAAAAGTAGTTTTATGGTGTAATTTCACCTTAACCACTTCCCCCCGAACCATGTGGCTGGCCAAAGACCAGAGCAATTTTTGCGATTCGGCATTGCGTCGCTTTAACTGACAATTGCGCGGTCGTGTGACGTGGCACCAAAACAAAATTTATGTCATTTTTTCCACATATAGAGCTTTCATTTGGTGCTATTTGATCACCTCTGCGGTTTTTATTTTTTGCGCTATAAACAAAAATAGGCTACAATTTTGAAAAAAATAAATATTTTTTACTTTTTGCTTTAATAAATATCCCCCCCCCAAAAAAAAAATATATATATTTTTCCTCAGTTTAGGCCGATACGTATTCTTCTACATATTTTTTGATTCGTGCAAAAGTTATAGCGTCTACAAAATAGGGGATAGTTTTATGGCATTTTTATTAATATTTTTTTTTTTACTGGTAATGGCGGCAATCAGAAATTTTTATCGTGATTGTGACATTATGGTGAACACATTTGACACTTTTGGTGCTATGTTGGGACCATTCACATTTATACAGCGATCAGTGCTATAAAAATGCACTGATTACTGTGTAAATGTGACTGGCAGTAAAGGGGTTAGCCATAGGGGGCAGGGAAGAGGTTTAGTGTGTCCTAGGAATGTGTTCTAACTGTAGGGGGATGGGCTACACTGATCACCGCTTCCAATCACAGGGAGCTGTGATCAATGTCCTTGTCACTAGGCAGAACAGGGAAATGCTTGTTTACATTAGCATTTCCCTGTTCTTCGCCTCTGTGAGGCGATCGTGGGACTTCCGATGGACATGGACATCGAGTCCGCAGGACGTATATATACATCAATCTGCCCAGCCATGCCATTCTGCACAACCTATATAGTCGTGCAGCAGTTGGCAAGGGGTTAAAGGGGCCTGTCACTGTTCAACACTTTTGGAACTTTTGTGAACATAAAGGATTTTTATTTATATATTGATTCACTATGTGTATGTAGGCTTTTATATAAATGTAGTGCTACCCCCAAGAGGGCCACTTGAAAGATCTGTACCCTAAAGGTTGCCCTGACCTTGCAAGTCCTCCAACACCTATGACACTCTGGGTTTTCGACATCCTTTCTGTAATAAAATTCACTTAGTAACACACTTAGACAAGAAAGGCCGTTGAATCTTATTTTACTGAAATATTTCTAGCAATGGAAAAAACTCAGTAACTTACAACTGACACTAGCTAAGATTTGCTGCGACAAATAACCTTGACAGCAGAAACAGCCTAGAAAAAAATTATTGGAGGAAATGTAAAGTAGAGCATATAATAAAACCAACAAACTCTACTTGGATTGAGCCCTATGAGTTCAGGCAGGAGGAGGGCAGGGGAATGACCAGATTCATGTAAAAAGTGAAAATATAAGTGTAATACCGCGCTATTCCATCAAAAATCAAGTAGCAGCTACAGTAGCACGACACACAGACAAAGTTGCAATACAAATGGAATAAGGAATGTGCAGGCGTCGTTAGGCCCTGGCTAGGGGGGCTGGACCCCCGAATGTGCCCCCGAAAAGCCCCAAGTCTCATGGCCGCAGGTCTGAATTATTATCCCCGAGTGAACGGTGAGCGCCGGGACTGATCTGATCCCGAGCGCTGCCGAATGCGCTGCCGAATGCAGCCGAGTGCCATAGCAGCAGGTCCGCCTTCTGGAGCCAGCGCAACGCCTGTGATCCCAGTATTGGCCAGTGAGCTGTCCATCAAAGGCGTGCGCTGCGCTGTTATGATGGACATCACAGTGGACCAATGGGCTATCGCGATTCGAGGCCAGGACGTGATGACGCGTCACGTCATGCACGGCTGGTCCCTTCAAAACAGGAGACAAATCGTGCCAAGCGTGACGTCACGCACAGCCAGGCTGGAGTCTGTGATGAGGAGGTGGACCGTGGTGCCGGTGGCCAGCCAGGCAGTGTGACAGGAGAGAAGGACACCCGAGCACTGCAGGTATAAGGAGGCTACAGCAAATGATTTTGCAATTCTTCTGGGCCAACTCCCCGCAAGACCCCATTGCCGAAGCCTGCATTGACCACCTGGAAGGATTAGGGCTTCAGCAACTAGTATGAGGGCCCACACATGCTTCAGGTCATACGCTTGATCTTATTTTCAGACAAGATCTGGAAATAAAAATCTTGGAAAATGAACCCTTGCCATGGACAGATCACCATGCAATTAAATTCATTATTTCCGAATTCCCCCCCTTAACAAAAACATCAAATCCAGTGACAACACACTGGACCAGATGTCGGAAGAAGCTCCATTCGGAACTCTTCAAAGCCACGTTAGGGGAAAAATTAATCACAATTCAGCCGCACCAAACAGCGGCAGAAACACTGGAGGCCATAAACATAGCACTATTGCAGTCAGCTGACTTGATAGCGCCGAAACGAAAGACCCAGATCAGGAAAAATAACTCCGGCTGGTTCAACAACCAGCTGGCGTTACTGAAGCAAGAGCGCAGAAGGGCAGAAGCAGCCTGGAAAATAAACTCTTCAGATGAGAACCTCTCGATCTACAAGGCAATAACCAGGAAATACTACAAGCAAATCTTCGAAGCCAAGAAAAACTATTTTTCTGAGGCTATCAACGGTGCCCTAAATCGCCCCCGCAAACTCTTCAAGCTGGTCACTCAGACCATGAATCCAGAATGTCTTGAAGCCCCCAACTCGGACACACAAGAATTTTGCGATGAGTTATCGGATTGCTTCATTAACAAAATTATGGCAATCCGGCAAAGCATTCAGCAAAACAATTGCTCTCCCAGCCCCCCCCGTAGTCGTTTACACAGCACCGGCAGCAATTCACCACAGTTTGGTGAGTTCACGCTGGAACCCATCTCCATTCAGACCACTAAAAATATAATCGGCGCTCTGCGCAACAGCACTGCGCCAAATGATATTATCCCCACAAAACTGCTGAAGGAATGTGCCGACATCCTGGCACCTCCTGTCACGCAGCTTATTAACCAATCCTTCAGGGAGGGCAAAATGCCCTCCCAGCTGAAGGAGGGCTTCATTCAACCCATCTTGAAGAAAGCCACCCTGGATCCTAAGGATCCACTCAACTGGCGCCCCATAACAGGCCTAAATGTTCTCTCCAAGGTAATGGAGAAAGCAGTGGTACAGCAGCTGCAACAGCATCTAGATACCCACAACTTACTCGACCCATTGCAATCAGGATTCCGTCCCAGACACGGGACGGAAACAGCATTGCTTAAGATATGGGGACGACGTTCTCGAGGCCGCAGACGAAGGAGAATCTTCTCTTCTGGTTCTGCTGGACCTAAGCGCAGCCTTTGATACAGTTGATCACAAGCTGTTATTGACTCGGCTGGCTAAAATAGCCAAAGTCGCAGAAAGCGATCTATCTTGGTTCTCCTCTTTCTTGGAAAACCGATCGCAAATAGTGAAGCTAGGACCATTCACTTCGGAACCACGCACATTATCGTGCGGGGTCCCTCAAGGATCTCCCCTGTCGCCGATGTTATTCAACATCTATCTGCGTCCTCTTTTTGAAATCATCAGCAGCCAAAAACTGCTATATATTAAATGGTGATAGGGGGAATGGCGCTGCTTGATGGATCTGTGGTGCTTGACCTGTGGGTGGTGCTATATTAATTGTGATATAGTGCTTAAAGTATACCAATGTTGGGCAACTTGTAGACAGGGGTTAATCCATAGGTGAGGATTCCCTGAACCCACGTGATGCGGGAGCAGATAGGTTACCACTTTAATGTTAATTGTTACTGTTAACCATATGTGTATCAAAAATAGTGAGTGTCCCCCATCCAATGGTGTCCACAAAGGGTAGGTGATAGTGACCAAACACCAAGGTTAGTGATTAGTCCTGTGTTCAATTCTGTAATTTCTACAAATGTAGAACAAGTGACTAGTGTGGTGATCCTATAAAACTCAAAGAAAAATGTATCTCAAGGAAAAAAAGAAAGTGTGTAAAGAAAAAACAATCAATCTAAAAAGAGGGCCAGCCTGCCCATTAATTCTATGGTTGTAATCCAAATCAAAACACAAGGGTGTATAAACACGACACAGCACTACAATCTTAGTGTTAAATTAGACCATCAGTATGGTAAACACAGAATAATAAAAAATTAAATTAAAATGCGATGTGTAGGATTTCAATTGGCCAGACTCCGATGTGTCATCAGGATACTGTGCAGGCCAGGTGTAAGAAACCCAGTTAATAGCTGCGTGAAAGCTCAAGGGATGAGCCTGGGTGTGCAAACTCAAAATAGGTGGTAAGTCACCACGTGAGGGTTAACACCCCCTAGTGAGCGCTAGGTAGGTCTAAGTTACAGTGGAAAAAATAATAATAATAGCATAGGTATATAAATCAAAAATACAAAAATACAGAGATGATATGGATGAGAAATGCAAAGAGTTCTGGTATGCACTAATTAAGTTGCGTTGCAGATGATTAATGGATAATACTGCAGAGAGCTTCTATTGGTGACTTAAGTGCTGTTTCCTTTTAAAGGGTGCTGTTCCGTGACTTTTGTGCTCCCCCTCCTAGGACCCCACTCACCAGATGTTGTCACCCTCCAGGGGCAATTAGGCAGATGGTGGTGGTACCTTTAGTATTCCTGGTATATAACGGTCTGTGTATTCCCAGCGGTTGTTCCAAGATGTTTAAAGAGGGTCTGGAAAGGTTCCAATTCCAATTCCAATGCGGTGCTCACGGTGTCACTCAAGAAAAAATAATAAAAAATATCCCCATAGCGTGATATGTATAAAACTCACAGAGCTTTTATTGTAAAAAAAGGAAAGTGGTCATTTCCACCTTAAAAGCCCAGAGGCACCTGAGCTGGTGCATAAAATGACAGAAAAAAGTAAATTAAAACAAACAAAATTTAAAAAACAAACAAAGTTCAAAGCAGGTGTAATACGCTGTCCACCAGTCCTATATGGTGGCGGGGCTGCCAGCTCCGTTGGAAAATTAAGAGCGTGTGTCTCTGCGTTGAGCAGCTCGCCGTCCCATAAGGTGGTGTCTGAAGCAGCTGTTAACCTGAACGTGCGTACAAGCTTGCGTGTTGGTCACCTGACGCGTTTCGTCATGTGACTTTCTCAAAGGTGACGTAAGCTGTGTACGCGCGATCTTCAATTATATATGCTGCGGCAGATACACTCCTCTCCCATTGATGACCGTGGTTGGTTGTGGGCTTAACTTGGGTCCCAGGACTTTCCTCCCCTCCATTAACCCATATCATTGGAGGGGAGGAAAGTCCTGGGACCCAAGTTAAGCCCACAACCAACCACGGTCATCAATGGGAGAGGAGTGTATCTGCCGCAGCATATATAATTGAAGATCGCGCGTACACAGCTTACGTCACCTTTGAGAAAGTCACATGACGAAACGCGTCAGGTGACCAACACGCAAGCTTGTACGCACGTTCAGGTTAACAGCTGCTTCAGACACCACCTTATGGGACGGCGAGCTGCTCAACGCAGAGACACACGCTCTTAATTTTCCAACGGAGCTGGCAGCCCCGCCACCATATAGGACTGGTGGACAGCGTATTACACCTGCTTTGAACTTTGTTTGTTTTTTAAATTTTGTTTGTTTTAATTTACTTTTTTCTGTCATTTTATGCACCAGCTCAGGTGCCTCTGGGCTTTTAAGGTGGAAATGACCACTTTCCTTTTTTTACAATAAAAGCTCTGTGAGTTTTATACATATCACGCTATGGGGATATTTTTTATTATTTTTTCTTGAGTGACACCGTGAGCACCGCATTGGAATTGGAATTGGAACCTTTCCAGACCCTCTTTAAACATCTTGGAACAACCGCTGGGAATACACAGACCGTTATATACCAGGAATACTAAAGGTACCACCACCATCTGCCTAATTGCCCCTGGAGGGTGACAACATCTGGTGAGTGGGGTCCTAGGAGGGGGAGCACAAAAGTCACGGAACAGCACCCTTTAAAAGGAAACAGCACTTAAGTCACCAATAGAAGCTCTCTGCAGTAGTATCCATTAATCATCTGCAACGCAACTTAATTAGTGCATACCAGAACTCTTTGCATTTCTCATCCATATCATCTCTGTATTTTTGTATTTTTGATTTATATACCTATGCTATTATTATTATTTTTTCCACTGTAACTTAGACCTACCTAGCGCTCACTAGGGGGTGTTAACCCTCACGTGGTGACTTACCACCTATTTTGAGTTTGCACACCCAGGCTCATCCCTTGAGCTTTCACGCAGCTATTAACTGGGTTTCTTACACCTGGCCTGCACAGTATCCTGATGACACATCGGAGTCTGGCCAATTGAAATCCTACACATCGCATTTTAATTTAATTTTTTATTATTCTGTGTTTACCATACTGATGGTCTAATTTAACACTAAGATTGTAGTGCTGTGTCGTGTTTATACACCCTTGTGTTTTGATTTGGATTACAACCATAGAATTAATGGGCAGGCTGGCCCTCTTTTTAGATTGATTGTTTTTTCTTTACACACTTTCTTTTTTTCCTTGAGATACATTTTTCTTTGAGTTTTATAGGATCACCACACTAGTCACTTGTTCTACATTTGTAGAAATTACAGAATTGAACACAGGACTAATCACTAACCTTGGTGTTTGGTCACTATCACCTACCCTTTGTGGACACCATTGGATGGGGGACACTCACTATTTTTGATACACATATGGTTAACAGTAACAATTAACATTAAAGTGGTAACCTATCTGCTCCCGCATCACGTGGGTTCAGGGAATCCTCACCTATGGATTAACCCCTGTCTACAAGTTGCCCAACATTGGTATACTTTAAGCACTATATCACAATTAATATAGCACCACCCACAGGTCAAGCACCACAGATCCATCAAGCAGCGCCATTCCCCCTATCACCATTTAATATCTGACTGGTCTCTTCGGAGATCCCTAGGGAGGCAGCAGCTAAACCACAGGTCCTAAGCGCGGATTCCTCCTTCCAAAAAACTGCTATATCACTCTTACGCAGACGACACGCAACTGTACTTCCGCATTTGCAATAAAAAGGATCACCACCTCAACCTAGAGACATGCCTCTTTTTGATAGAGGACTGGATGACAAAGAGTTATCTCAAACTCAACGGAGCGAAAACAGAACTTCTTCTGTTTCACGCCAAGCGTAGGAATCAATCGACAACAACCTGGATCCCCCCGCCCATTCTGGGCAAAGTCATCACCCCTAGCGCCAAAGTCAAAAGTCTTGGGGTCATCTTTGACTCCGACATGACAATGAACGCACAAATAAGGGCAGTAGTCAGCGGATCTCACTATCTGCTGCGCCTACTATGCAGACTCACGTCTTTTATTCCCAAGAATGACATAGCGGTCGTGGTGGGAGCGATTGTAAACTCCAGATTGGACTATGCAAATGCCCTTTACCTCGGACTCCCCAAGTACCAAATCGCTCGTCTTCAAGTCGTTCAAAATACGGCCGCCAGACTTGTGACTGGGAAAAAACCCTGGGAATCAATCTCACCTTCACTGAGATCCCTTCACTGGCTACCAGTCAAAGACAGAATTACCTTTAAAGCACTCTGTCTAACGCATAGATGTATCCATGGGAATGCTCCCCACTATCTATGCGAAAAATTAAAAATTTACAATCCCAATCGTATTCTACGATCCACCAATCAAAATCGGCTTCAGATACCGAAAGCCAGATACAAGTCCAAAGGAGACAGGAGATTCGCTGTCCAAGGTCCCAGACTATGGAACACCTTACCAGCCAGTATTCGACTGGAGGAGAACTACTTAGTCTTCAGGAAATAGATTAAGACTCATCTCTTTTGATCTCAAAGGAGATAGGACCAACAAGCGCCCAGAGGCGATTTACTTCGCATGTGCTGCGATATACAAGTTCTTCATTGATTCATTCATTCATTCTGAAACAAAAAAATTACTCGGCTCTATGTTTGCACTGACAGGGGATTGATGGATGTCTTCCACTTATCTGATCGGATTTCCTCCTGGTGTCAAGTGGTGAAGGCTAAATCCCCAGTATGTTCCTCGATGGTGATTAAAATAAATATAAATAAAATAATATTAATACAAGTGGTGTAGTGAAAACTGTGCAGTAACACAATACCCAAAAGTATTGTGTTACTGCACAGTTTTCATTACACCACTTGTATTAATATTATTTTATTTATATTTATTTTAATCACCATCGAGGAACATACTGGGGATTTAGCCTTCACCACTGGACACCAGGAGGAAATCCGAAGTGCTCCAATAAAAAGTGCAAATGTAAACGGACACAATATCTGTAGTGCAAATCAGTGCAAAAAACTCCAAAAAGTGTGTGCTAGTAGTGCCACAAATTGCACCAGTATTCACAGTGTAAAGATTGTTCAATAATGTAAAGATGATATATGCAGTTATTAGATTAACCACTTCCCGCCCGGCCAATAGCCGATTTACGGCCGGGAAGTGGTTATGAAATCGTGACAGGCCGTTCTCAAACGGCCTGCACGATTTCATGCCGCACGCGCCCGTGCGGGCGCGCAGCGCGGCGATCGGTGATGCGGGGTGTCAGTCTGACACCCTGCACCTCCGATCTCGGTAACGAGTCTCCGGCGGAGCCTCGTTACCACGTGATCAGCCGTGTCCAATCACGGCTGATCACGATGTAAACAGGAAGAGCCGCCGACGGCTCTTCCTCACTCGCGTCTGACAGACGCATGTAGAGGAGAGCCGATCAGCGGCTCTCCTGACAGGGGGGGTTCGCGCTGATTGTTTATCAGCGCAGCCCCCCCCTCGGATCGCCACACTAGACCACCAGGGAAATAAAAAAAATACAAAAAAAAGACCAAAAAAAATGACAAAAAAAAAAAAAAAAAAAAAGACAAAAAAAAAAAATGACCAAAAAAAAAAGGGGGGCAGTAAAAAAAAAAATGATGCCAATCAGTGCCCACACATGGGCACTGATTGGCAACATTGATCCATCAGTGCCACCCCTCAGTGATCATCAGTGCCACCCCAGTGTCTGTCAGTGCCACCCCACAGTGCCAATCCATGCCCAGTGCCCACCTACCAGTGCCCACCTGTGCCACCTATCAGTGCCCACCTGTGCCGCCTATCAGTGCCCACCTGTGCCGCCTATGAGTGCCCACCTGTGCCGCCTATGAGTGCCCACCTGTGCCGCCTATGAGTGCCCACCTGTGCCGCCTATGAGTGCCCATCTGTGCTGCCTATGAGTGCCCAGTGCTGCCTATGAGTGCCCATCAGTGCCGCCCATGAGTGCCCATCAGTGCCGCCCATGAGTGCCCATCAGTGCCGCCCATGAGTGCCCATCAGTGCCCAATACCAGCGCCGCCTATCAGTGCCCATCAGTGCTACCTAATCGGTGCCCATCAGAACTACCTCATCAGTGCCCATCAGTGCCACCTCATCGGTGCCCATCAGTGCCACCATATCAGTGCCCATAATTGAAAGAGAAAACATACTCATTTACAAAAAAATTAACAGAAAAAAATAAAAACTTTATTTTTTTTTCAAAATCTTCGCTCTATTTTTAGTTGTTGCACAAAAAAAAAAACGCAGAGGTGATCAAATACCACCAAAAGAAAGCTCTATTTGTGGGGAAAAAAGGACGCCAATTTTGTTTGGGTGCAGTGTAGCATGACCGCGCAATTGTCATTCAAATTGCGACAGTGCTGAAAGCTGAAAATTGGCTTGGGCGGGAAGGTGCGTAAGTGCCTGGTATGGAAGTGGTTAATGTCCCATATAATAAATGAGAGGGTCAATGCGCCAGTGTTTCCAAATTCCTGATGAGATCATTTCTTAATTGTAGTATTGAACCATGGTGACTCTCACCTTACAAAAAAAAAAAAAAAAAATGCAGGCACATTCATACTGTATCTTCCACCATATGGGTGTTTGGATGCCCAGATAGCTATTGCACTGCTTCTCTCCTCACACATCCATGATTGTTCCGTTAGCAACTTATCACTGGAAGAGGAGAGGGGAAAGCGGAGGGAGATAGGAAAAGAAACTCCAGCCCGTGCCCAATGATAAGCAAGGAGGAGAGGAGACTTCTATGTTGTAGTATTTTTTTTAAATAAAATTGAATTTTAATTATTTTTTAATTAATTTTTTTTTTTTTTAGTGTTACTAAACCCACAAAAGTAAAAGCACCGTGGAACCTAAAGGTGTTAATCCCCTGCATTGTGTAAAAATGATGTTTGACCATGTGTTTTCTGATACTCCCCTTCCACTGTCCCCAATTCATCTTTTGATAAAACAGAGCCTATGGAGTCACTCTGCAGATGCTCAGTTTTGTGTGTATTGTTAGAAAGATTTTTTTTATTCTTGGGAAGGTGCCTGCGATCACCACAGGGCCAATCAGAACTGTCCAGACAGAGGGTCAGAAGTCATGCAGCCTTATAGGACTGTCACAGTAGAAAACTCCTCCTACAAACTTTACCCAGACACTGATAGAAGTCACAAGACTGCTATATACCACTCATGAGAAAAATGTAATTAGAAGTTTATATTTACTTAGCCAGGTCAATGTAGTGTATGTATGTCAGGTGTAGTGTTGAGCAGAATATGCCATATTCGATTTCGCGATATATCTCGAATATATAGTCGAATATTCGAGATATATTCGTTAAATGCGAATATTCGCGATATTTTTTGGAAATGAAATGATTGCGAAATTTCGCTATTGCAAATGCGAATGCGAAATTTCGAGAAATGCGGAAGGAGCACTCTGATTGGCTCAGAATATTCGCGATATTTTATAATACAAAATGATTGCGAAATTTCGAGAAATGCGGAATGAAGCACTCTGATTGGCTTAGAATATTCGTGATATATTACAATACAAAATAATTGCGAATATTCGGCAAATGCGGAAGGAGCACTCTGATTGGCTCAGAATATTCGTGATGTTTTATAATACAAAATAATTGCGAAATTTCGAGAAATGCGGAATGGAGCACTCTGATTGGCTCAGAATATTCGTGATATATTACAATACAAAATAATTGCGAATATTCGGCAAATGCGGAAGGAGCACTCTGATTGGCTCAGAATATTCGTGATATTTTATAATACAAAATAATTGCGAAATTTCGAGAAATGCGGAATGGAGCACTCTGATTGGCTCAGAATATTCGTGATATATTACAATACAAAATAATTGCGAATATTCGGCAAATGCGGAAGGAGCACTCTGATTGGCTCAGAATATTCGTGATATATTACAATACAAAATAATTGCGAATATTCGGCAAATGCGGAAGGAGCACTCTGATTGGCTCAGAATATTCGTGATATTTTATAATACAAAATAATTGCGAAATTTCGAGAAATGCGGAATGGAGCACTCTGATTGGCTCAGAATATTCGTGATATATTACAATACAAAATAATTGCGAATATTCGGCAAATGCGGAAGGAGCACTCTGATTGGCTCAGAATATTCTTGATATTTTATCGTAATTTCGCAAAAATGCGAATGAGAAATTGATTGCGGAATTTCGACAGTAACACTCTGAAATCGAATATATGTGTTATTTTAGCTAAAAACAATATTGCGAATTTCTCGAAAATAATCGCGCGATATCGCTATTGCCGAATAATCGCATTGCGATTTTTCGGCAATATAAAATGATCGCTGCAGCTACTCGGCCCAAGGTCTCTAATCATACCAGCAATGCTTTTAGACGTCGATGGGGATCTCTAGGATGTGATCTGTTCTAAAAAAAAATTGAAAAAATACGAATATTCGAAATAGCGAATATTCACCGCGAAATTCGGAATATATCGCGAATACTCGAATATGCCATATTCGAGCCGAATATTCGCAATACGAATATTCGTGAGCAACACTAGTCAGGTGTAGGTACAGTAGGTGATGAGGTCAGTGTATGTCTCTTCTGCCCATCAGTGTACAAGTAGGTGAGGTTGGTGTAATGGTCAGTGTGTCAGGTAGGTGAGTTTTAGTGCCTATCATTGATGTGCAGCACTGGTAGGCCAGGCAGAAAGCAGCAAGTTAGCTTACCTCCTGTCACACAATGCTACCTCCCTGCGAAAAACACCCACAAAATGACCACCCCGGATCCCCTCACGGTGCCACCTCCGGCCTTCGGGCTAAAGCCCCTGGTCTTTTTGACACCTAGCAATGCCCCTGGTGTACAGAGACCCTATAATGGGTTGTAACTGTGTATTTATTCATTTTTGATTACAGGTTTATGTTTTTCACATCGTGCAGTTACGGCCCATTATAGGGTCCCTGTAAACTTTATATTGCAAGCGCTACACTTTCCTTGGGTAAGACCTAACCCTTCTATTCCCCAACACCGCAGTCCCAAAGAACCATAAAAACAAGGGTGATATTTTGTGGTATTATTCAAGTAACTTAACCTTTAACTCTTTAGACCCACTCATTTAGTAAATAAAGTCCTGGGTGAAAGTATGAGCCCTTATGGCACCAATGGATTTAATCCCTTGTTGGGGAGAAGGATATGATGTAGTCTCTCAGAAAAAAGAAAGGCCTTGCGTCTTCATCAAGCTCTTTGGTGGTGCACTTGAGGTGTTCTGACAAGTAGGGTGTTTAACCACTTTAATACAGGGCACTTTCACCCCCTTCCTGCCCAGGCCAATTTTCAGCATTCAGCACTGTCACATTTGGAATGCCAATTGCGTGGTCATGAAACACTGTACCCAAACAAATATTTTATAATTTTGTTCCCACAAATAGAGATTTTTTTTGGTAGTATTTGATCTCCAATGAGTTTTTTTTTTTTGCTAAACAAATAAAAAAATACCAAGAATGTTGAAAAAAACATTCTGTTATAAAATTGTGTAAATAATCAAGTGTTTTCCTTCATTGATGAGCACTTATGAGGCTGCACTGATGGTCACTGATGAGGCAGCACTAATGGGCACTGATGAGTTGGCACTGATAGGCACTGATGATGAGGCACTTATATGCAGCACTTATGGGCACTCATAGGCAGCACCGATGGGCACCTATAGGTGACACTGATGGGCACTCATAGGTGGCATTGATGGGCACTCATAGATGGCACTTATAGGCGGCTCTGATAGGTGGCACTAATGGGCGGCACTGATAGGCAGCACTGATGAAGAGGCACTTACAGACATCCCTAATAGGCACTGATTGGCATCCCTGGTGAGCTCTGGTGGTCTCTAGTGGGCATCCCTGGTGCGTCTGCACTGATAATCAGGAAAGCTGCTGATCGACTCTCCTCTATTTGCGCCTTTTCAGTGTGAGTAGAAGAAAAGCCGATAAATGGCACTTCATGGTTAAAATGTGATGAGCTGTGACTGGACACAGCTGATTACATGGTAAAGAGCCTACATCATAGGCTCTTTACCAGGAACGGAGATGCAGTGTGTCAGAGTGACACACCTCACAACTGATCGCTGTGCTGCGCACGCAATCGGCTTATCCTGCTGAACAATATATGATGCCCATTCAGGATAACTTAACCACTTTGCGGCCTTCATTCTGCTATATGGCTGGCAGGAAGTGGCTAAGGTGTACTAGCAAGCAGGGTGATGCAAAGTATACTAGTGGAGTTCTGGCAAGCAGGAGGAACCCTGTCGCTACTCAGCAAAGAGTAAGTGTAGCATAAAGTCCTACAGGTTTAGTCAGGGAAGCAAGACAATAGTGTCTGCATGTATTGTCCTTTGTTATAGGAGGTTGGGCAAGTGCTCGCTCACCAATCCCAGCGACCTCTGGTTTTGAAGTGTGGCATGAGTAGTTCTGCAGCAAGCCTCTGCAGAATGTGGCTAGAGGTATCACACATAACCCTGTGTTGCATTGTGCCCCAGCCAGGCTGAATCTGACTTGGATGTGATGAGAGCAGCATCCTAGTTGCTGCTGAACAATCAGAAGTGGCTGGCAGAGGATGCTCCTTCATCCACTTGTGATTACTCTCCTTCTCCCTGTTGCACAGGCTGCAACTCAGCTCCAGCACTATCTGGCACCGGGTCCCTGCTTGCAGATCCAGGCTGTAGTCCCAAAAGAGCGATTCTGTCCCGACACATGCTTTTTATATCCTCTCCCAGCATTCTGTTCTACTTCCCCAGCTGGCTGGAATTTGTAGTCCATAACAGCCCGACTGACTAGTGTTGCTCACGAATATTCGCATTGCGAATATTCGTTACGAATATTGCATATTCGAGTATTCGCGAATAAATCGAATATTGCGGTGAATATTCGCTATTGCGAATATTCGTATTTTTTCAAATTTATTTTTAAAACAGATCACATCCTAGTGATCTCCATCGACGTCTAAAAGCATTGCTGGTATGATTAGAGACCCTGGGCCGAGTAGCTGAGGCGATCCTTTTATGTTGCCGAATATTCGCGAATACTTTCTCTGCCCTTCTGTGTTTTGTGTATAAAAAAAAAAAAAAATTAGCTTTAGTTTAGTCATATTAGTTTGTGTAAGTAGAGTTAGTGTTTAGTGCATATTAGTTTAGTCATCCAGGAAATGATCTCTGTTTTCGCGTGTTGACGAGAATTTCGCAATCAATTTCACATTCGCATTAGCGAAATTTCGCATTAGCGAAATTTCGCATTCGCATTAGCGAAATTCCGCAATTTTTTTTTTTATATAAAATATCGCGAATATTCGATATTAATGAATATTTCGCGAATATTCTTCTATATATTCGTGAAATATCGCGAAATCGAATATGCCGTATTCGCTCATCACTACGATGAGTATAGAACTTGGATCTTTGGACTACATGTCCCAAGACGCTTTGCTCCTATCTTAGTTCTCATTCCCCCTAACTACAGGATGTGATGACATATCGTCCAGGCTGTGCACTAGGAGAAAATAGCCACACTAGCAATTTTGAAAGTGTCTCCACCTGAATATGTAGGCAATATTAGCCAGCTCCGGGCTACATAAGGTTGCCAGCTAAAAATACTTATGATTAAAGATATATTTTTTGTCACACTACAATGTGTATTTTTAACAATTATTTCATTACCTATTAAATAATTGTGATCATTTACAGTACCATTAAACTGTGTTGTTTATTTTTACAATTTAATCCTTATAAATTATTAAAATGTTTACATTAGCATTTCTTTCTTCTCTCTCTCTCTCTCTCTCTCTCTCTCTCTCTCTCTCTCTCTCTCTCTCTCTCTTTCTTTCTTCTGCTCTGGTGCTCAGCAAATCTCCTCCACGATGATAATGCGATAGTTATATGTTGTTTATTAGTGTTTGACTATTTGACTAAATGAGCATGAACAAAGGTTTTATCTACAGTGTTATTGCTGATGGCAGGGGTTCTTGGCCTATGATTACTCGCTGACTTTTTTTTTTATTTCAAAACTGATAATTTCAAAGTCTCTTTTCATTCCTAGGTGAAAAGACAACTATATCTATAAACAGATAGGAAAATACTCTTACAGTATGAAAAGGAAACTTGTACTAATAAAATAAATATACAGCTGTTCCTGAACTCTCTCTTTGAATGTACAAGTTGGCTGGTAATTACACAGCGCTAAAAGGCTTCAGCCCTTTTTATGTCACTGTCCAAGAACAAGTACTGTATGTGAATTAGAAGCTCTGGCTATTCTTTTTTTGTTAATTTTCGTTTTATCTATTTGCATAAAACCTTTTACAATGAACTTCAATAACAATTTAAGTGCAGAGTATTCTGGGCTTTCCAATAATACCCTCCACTGCCCTCTCACATTTTGGGTGTGCATTTTTATCATCTGACCGATTGGGATGGGTATGCCGAATAGATTAGAAAAAAAAAAAAAATCTATTTACACAGGCTTTTTTTAAGGCTATTTGCAAAATGGCTGCAAGTCCAAAAACAGGAGTGCAGCAACCTTCTGACTGCAAGTAGCAAATATGAAATGCTCCAATGCAATATGCTGTATTTGCATTTGCTTAAGATATATATTTTAAATGTATTTTGATCTTTTTAGTTCTAAACATGATAAATTCATAAAGAAAATATGCTAAAATACTATGATTTCCCCTAAGTTTCATGTACGTGTAAGTTTAATTTTTAAAGGTTTATATACAGTACGTGTTGGAATTGTTGGCATATTATGCTATGCAGCCATTATATGGTCATTAATTGCCAGCTACAAGTACAGACCCCTCAAGTCCCCTGTGTCCACTAAGTCAAGCCTTGACAGGCTCATAGTGTTTTCACAATGATGTCTGCTTTAGATCTTGAAAAATTCAAAGCATGTAAATAATTTGTACTTGCAACATGAACCAAGCAAAGTCACAAAGAAAGAACTAATAATTCTCCCTATTCCTCACATAAATATACTGTATGTGTGTGTAACCTCTGTAAGCGTGTGATGTTTTTTTTTAATGTATATGGATTATAAAATAGTCTGCTCATGGATTAAAATATAAATATATAAAAGGTGCTAGAAGAGAGTGACCAATGGACACAGTTACAGTCAAACCTCTACACAATTGTCCATCTATTAGGCTGCATTCACACCTGAGCGTAGGCGGCAGCCGGCATATTGCCGCGACACGACATTGGCGTATTGTCCCCGCGATTTGCGGCGACAAGTTGCTCCTTGTTTTCGCTGGGAGGGGTGATTTTAACATTGTCGGCTATTGCCAAACCCCTGATACGCCTGAAAAAAGGGTCCGGGACCTGTTTCAAGCTTCAGGCGTACAGCGTTTCGGCGTTCGGCGTAGAGATGTGAACCATCTTCATAGCCGACAATGTTAATTCGCCCCTCCAGCGTATCTCAGGCTGCTACAGCGTCGGGCATAGGGCGACAAAACGCCTAGGTGTGAATGCAGCCTTACACTTAGTAGCTTTGTATTGAAAACAAGAATTCTAGATACTTACTGCAATACACATTTAATCTGGTCATCTACATCAAAATGATGCTTTATCTATCCAGTCTGTACCTTACACTTTCCTAATTGCACAGGGAGAGGAGAACCACAGAATAGCTCTAGTTATTTACATGTTTGTGGTTAGGTCCCAGCAGATTTAATCAAACGACTATTAAACTCTGTTTATGTGTTACTGTGCAGTATTTGTTAAAATAAAGATGGATTACAAAGCCAACTATGAAGCAGATGCATGAACAGTTGTTCCTATACACAAGAGGTAAGAATTATGGCTGCTAGACTTGCCAACATGCATGTTGTGTTCAGGTCTTCAGTACCACATTATCAAGGTTTAAAGAAATAAAGCATATAAAGCCTGCTTGGAACATTACTACATCAACGTTTTAAAAGGTTTATGAAATGTTGGCAAGCTTGTGTTGCATATTTTATACTGCATGTGCAAAAAGTTTAAAAACATTGGAAGAGTCATTATTCTTTTAAAATAACATCACAGGTCTGGACATCTCACTGCCCAACCAGAAATCAGTATCTACTGATGAAACCTGTACTTGGGCGTAAAGTGTAAGGGAAAGAGAACCACATTCATGATGCCATTTTTTGGTTGGGTGGGAAAACGTCCAAACCTGTGATGTTATTTCAATACACTATTTAATCACTTGTGCTTTAATTGTGATTGCTTTTATGCCATTTGTTTATTAAAGTAAGTATATACAGAGAGCATAATTTGTCCTCCATTTTTGCATATGCCATTGACTGCTTTGAGGAAAGAATGTCATTCTTTGCCCAAGCACCACTGGTCTTTGAGGGTATAGAGCCCCAGCATTAAACACCCTAAAGCCCTTTTAGACCTATTGTTTCCTATGTTATACGTTGCATACTGTATGCTATCAACCATTATGAGGAGAGAGCTTTATAAAACCTGTCAACAACCATCCATACACTATGGCCATCGAGGACTTGAGCCTAAAGTACCCGTACACACGATCGGAATTTCCGATGAAAAAATTCCAACTCCCATCGGATTAATTCCATCTGAAATTCCAATAAATTCCATCAGAGTTCAGATGGATTCTGATGAATTCCAATGGATTTCCGTTTGGACGGACAAAGGCCCGATCGTGTGTACAGGGCTTTAGAAGCAAACATCTCTGAGCGCTTGTTTGACCTCATTTGTACAGAGAGGTCATTTAAAACAGTGGTCATCAACCCTGTCCTCAGGGCCCACTAACAGGCCAGGTTTTATGTATTACCTTAGGGCAGGGGTGCCCAACCTTTTGAAGAGCAAGGGCCACTTAAGCAACTTGGTAACTAGTCACGGGCCACAATGAGTGGAGTGGGTGGATGGCAGCTCATTCAGCTCTATAGAGCCCACCCTACTCTCAGCACACCAAACTTGCAGGTAATAGAAGTCTATGGCTCAGTACAGGTAACCCACAGGTGCTCTTCTCTGCACCTGTGGGTCAGTTTGAAAGCAGCTCAGTAACCACTGCAGAACAGATATGCCCAAAAAAACACTGTGATTTTAGTAATAAACGTACCTTTAATAACAGTCTTCTATTCTATTTTATTCCATCCCAGAGCAGTAGGTCGCGGGCCACATCAGAGGACTCCGCGGGCCACATCAGAGGACTCCGCGGGCCACATGTGGCCCCTGGGCCGCTGGTTGGGCACCCCTGCCTTAGGGAGATGCAGACTCGAATACTGCAATTACTGAGCAGCAAATTATATTACCTGTGATGTATTTCAGTTATCTTGCAAACCTGGCCTGTAAATGGGCCCTGAGAACAGGATTGGCGACCACTGATTTAAAGTATTAGTTCACCTTTGTAAAAAAAAAAAAAAAAAAATCAATTAAAAGAAGCATATAAAACATACAGTAAGCTATGAAACATACTGTAAAACTGAAAATCCATGCTTCCCCAATACACAAAGAAGAAATATAACAGAAAGAAATGTAAGCAGTTTTAGTAGGTCTTCTATGGGGAGTAAGAGACAAGGCACTTTTTATTCAGAAATGAAAAATGTATTATGTCAGAGACAAAAATTTGTACAATCAGTGTTGAATCAGATCCAAATCTATACATCTAAATGTATATATGACACAGAAAAAAAGGAAGAAGTATTGTCTACGCTACTGTCATGTGTCTGGGTGATTCTGAACTTGGAACCTACTGGTTTTGGTCCTGCAGCTCTATTCACATTGCCACGGGAGGAACTGACTCTTTGCAGCATACAGTATTTGTGTTTCTGCCCCTTAACTCTTTTGTTCCACCTGTCTTTCAGCTGCAGTCAATCTCCAATCAATAGCAAGACTTTCTGTGCTCTGTGTCTATGTGTGTGTATTTGTTCCCTGGGTGTACGGCTGCCTCTGAGACTGCTGAACTACCAGTTTTTGACTTCTAACTGATGATTTTTTTTACTTTACCTCCACCTGAAGATTCTACATTCCTCTGCCAGTCTGTTTATGAACTCTGACTGCCCCTTGACTACTTTTTTTGGATTCAGATTTTGTACCTTTCTTCCAGAACTGTTGCCAACTTGGCCTGCCTGACTATGCTAACGCCTCAACCCTCAGCCTAAACGACACTTCAGACTCCACTGTTAGCTGGTGTTTGGCTTCAATTTGTTAGTGAATTCAAATCTGTTAATACATTTAACATTCCCCTCCCCCAAGACTGACCAAGCTGCCGTTCAAAGGTGTTTGTTACTCCTTCCTCAAAAGTTTAGATATCCTAATATGAGAGGTGTGTTGCTGGCCAGATCACCAGATGAAAACAGAGGAAAAAAAAAACATAAGAAAAAGAAAACTACCGCGTCTAATGATTGGTAAGCCACAGTTGACTGTATTGCATGTTTGGCCTCATTACCCCTTTAAGTTTTATTTGTTTTGAAGATTACAATAGATATAATATGTTGCAGTGCACATAGCATACATAATATTTCCAAAATGTATTTTGGACCTCTTTGACTAAGCCATATCTACATTTTTCTTATGATGGCTCAACAAGGTTTTATTTATATTTCTCCGATTGCAAAAAAAACGTATTATGCCACATACAATGTGTATCTACATTTTCTTGTACACCATATTGGCTAAATCGCATATCCATTTATCTTTGAAGGAATCCCAAAAATTTCAAAATGCATATTTTCTGGTTCTGATTAAAGTAAAGCGATGCACACAGCATACGCTATAATTTGTTTTAGACCTCATTTGCTAAGCCATATCCCCATGCAGCTTTTCAGTGTCCAAAAAGGGAAAGTAGAGATTAATCATTAAAACTGAAGGCATTTGGCACTCTCTGCATGGGAGTTATTTTATTAAATGTCTAGAAAACCTGATTTGATAAAACACTTACCTCATGCAGGACTAGGAATATAATAAAGTGTTTATTTTCATGTGAAAAAAAAAAAAGGATTATTGGCAGTATTGCAAAAAATATATATATTTTAATTTTCTTCATTTCATTTCAAATAATTTTTATTGGTTCAAAATAGAGTAGCACTGCATTGTTGTACAAAACAGCTTAAACAGATACAAAAATCGAACATTGTTAGTACAGAACCAACTGGAAATTTCTGCTCACACAGTAGGTGGGTACCTTAAAGGATGAAAATAAACATTTAAGCCATGACTGTGGACTCGCCGGCGTGCCCCCCACGGCCGCCCCACACACGAGGGAGCACGTCCTACCGCTAAATGTGGACGTCACCCCCCCAATGCGGGGCCCCCGGGAGGGAGCCCGAACGAATCGTGACTCATTTATCAGAGTCTAGTCTGCACAAGACAGTCAGCAAGCCAAAAAAATTAAATATTTAATAGGAGGCTTAATATAGTAGAGCAACCCAAATTCTAGCTGTAAGGTAACATAACATCATAAATTGAACCGGGTTATATCGTCCACTGAGAGGACTATGGTAAACCAAAACTGAAACAATAAAAAAAGGTAAGGTGAAAAAGGAAATAACAGGGAACTACGACAAGAAGAGGATGGATGACAAGAGAAGAAATTGGAAAAAGAGAGGAGGGAAATAGGGGGTAGAGGAGGAGGGGGGGGGGGGACCTGAGGATGTGCACTAAGGTGGAATTGAATGAAACTAACCTGACTGCTAGGATTGCCTTTTCACTTTCATTTTAGTTTGAAAGGATGAAATCAAGAATTACTCCTGAAATTTTGATGTCCAGGGTTCCCAAAAATCGCGAAACCTAGACACCGACAGGGATTGATTAGCAAAGAATTTTTCATATGAGTGTTGAACTTTTACCCGTTGTATGACCTCACTGACATTAGGGACCAAAGTGGATTTCCATTTAGAAGTGATTGTGAGTCTGGCTGCTAATAGGACGTGAGTTGTAATACTTCTAAATTGCATGGGGATATTTTGTATATTCAAAAAAAGAAGAGCTAACTGAGGCTTCGGAGCAATAAAGAACCCAGTGATCGAGGAGATCAATTTGAATACTGCACGCCAAAAGCTGCGGATGCATTTGCATTCCCACAAAATGTGGAAAATATTTCCCCTTGCTCCACAAAGTCTCCAACAATCACTGGTCTCTGTGGGAAACATCATAGACAACCCTAACAGGAGTCATGTATGATCTGTGTAATGTCCGCAACATTATGTCCCAATGGCCAGTGCAATGCGAAAACTTAAAGCAGGTGCCAATAGCCGTTTTCCATTCATCTATAGAGTGGACTGACCCTAAGTCTCTTTCCCAGCTCACCATGTTAGAGGTTTTGTTGCTACTAGTGTTGTTTTGAAGAATACGATAGAACCACGACAGGCCCTTAGGCACATTGCGATTTTTCAAGAGGTACGTCCACACCTCATTGTGTACTGAGTAATTTGCTTCAGGGTGTTTTACGTGAAAATGATGTATTTGTGTCTTAGAAAACTGGTGGGTGTTTGGGTCTTTGGCATACAAGTCGTTACGAGTGAGTATGTCATCTCTCAGCCAGGAGGCAACTCTCAAGTTGGGAATTAGAAACTCATACACCTGGAGATTGGATAGAGTGTGTTTTATTAAAGAATCTCGAGGGGTCAGGAGATGGAGTTTCTTCCATGCGTCAAGAGTTGCCTCTATGGAAGGGAATTTAGGACAGACCAGAGGTACATTAACCAACTGGGCCAGGAGCAGGGAAGGTAGATCTCTGTTGGACACCACCGATCTCTCTATTTGAACCCACAGTTTTGGGTACTGTGGGTCGAACCAGGCCTTGATCTGGTCCAACATAGCCGCCCTGTAATAATTCCTCACATTTGGGAACCCCGCACCTCCCCATTTCCTATGTCTCTGGATTATGACAAAGGGGATTTTAGACATTTTTCTCTGCCATACAAATTGTCTGAACATTTTATCTATCAGGTTAAAGAAGGATTCGGGGAGACAGATAGGTAGAGTTCTAAAATAGTAGATCAGTTTCGGAAGTACCATCATTTTCAAGGCTGCTATTCTTCCCAACCATGAAAGCTCGTAGGAGGCTATGTGTTGGAGGTCGTTCCTAACTATATGAATAAGGCCAGGAAAATTAGCTTCGTATGAGTGGGAAGAAGAACAGGCTATACGAACACCCAGATATGAAAATGCTTTAGACATCCATTGGCATTGGTATTTGTTTTTTAAAGTAGCCACTTGAGTCTGGGACATATTTACAGGCAACAGGCATGACTTCACTACATTCAATTTGTAGAAGGAAACCTTGCTATACCTTTCTAACACTTTAAAAACTCCCTACAGGGAGGAAGCCGGATTGGTGAGGGTCAGGACTACATCATCGGCAAAAAGGCCAATTTTGTGGATACATTTCCCTACCTTTATGCCCGATATCGTGCAATCAGTCCTAATAGCCTCCGCCAGGGGTTCCATCATAAGAGTAAAAATGATGGGGGACAGTGGACAACCCTGGCGTGTGCCATTTGTGATAGAAAATTTCTCTGATAGGGTGCTCGAAGTAAAGACTTTTGCTGACGGTATCGAATAAAGGGCTAGAATTGCTGATAAGATTTGTCCCTGGAGGCCGAACTTTTGTAGCGTTGCCCTCAGATAGCCCCAATGAACCCTATCAAAAGCCTTTTCGGCATCAAGTGCCAAAAAGGTTGTAGGGAGTTTGCTAGATTCAGCTATGTGTAATAGATCGAGCACCCTCCTAGTACCATCAGGGGCCTGTCTTCCTCTCACAAAACCCACCTGGTCCGGTTTGATCAGAGAGGGGGTGATTAATGCAAGTCTGTTGGCCAAAATTTTTGCGTAAATCTTAAGATCAGTGTTCAAAAGAGAAATAGGCCTAAAGTTTTGAGGGGAATCCGGCTTCTTCCCTGGTTTAGGTAATGTCACTATAATGGCTTGTAGCATCTCTTCTGGGAAGGAGGCTGCAGAGGAGGCCTCGCTGAACAACCGTTCCATGTACGGGACTAGGGATTGAGAAAACACACTATAGTACTCGGATGTGAAGCCATCCGCCCCCGGGGATTTGTTTTTAGGTAGGGATTTAATAGTGTCTAGAATTTCTGTACTTGTGATCTGGGAGTTCAGGGCAGCCAGATCTTCTTCACTTAATTTAGGTAGGGATAAAGAATCAAGAAAGGATTTAATAGAATGTGGGGTGGGCTGTGGCGTGTCGTTATCTTGGCTGAGGTTGTATAAATCCCTATAATACTTCATAAAGGAGTTTGCTATTTTATCGGGATGGTGTTCCAGTATGTTGGTATGGGGATCCCTCATGGAAGTCAGATTAGCCTTTTGCTGGCGTTTAGAAATATAGTTAGCCAATAGTTTGCCCGCCCTATTGCCACTCACATAAAACTGGGCTTTAAGTCTTCTCAAGCAATTATGGTGCCTAGAGAGAAGAGCTAAACGCACTTTTTGTCTACAATTAAATAGGTCAGAATCTAATCGAGGCGAGGGGTTCGCCTTGTGAAGGTCCTCTAAGGATTTTAATTCTGTAAGGAGGTTGTTCAGCAATGCCTCTCTCCGTTTTTTCTCCCTTGCTGCTGCCTGAATAAGGAGACCCCTGCTGAAGGCTTTATGAGAGCACCATAGTGTAGCTACAGAGACATCAGCAGTGTCATTAATTTTAAAAAATTCAGTCAATTGAGCTTTTAGAGAGGAAACAACTGTGGGATTGGCTAGGAGACTGGTGTTATTTCTCCAAAGATATGTGGGAGAAATATTAAAGGAGTTCTTCAAAGTCAGAGATATAGGGGCATGGTCAGACCATGTGATAGAGTGTATCTTGGCCGATTCAACTCTATGTAAAAGGGCCAGGTCTGTAAGAAAAAAGTCAATTCTGGAATATACACGATGAGGAGCAGAATAGTAGGTATAGTCCCTTTCCATCGAGTTGAAACACCGCCAGGGGTCATAGAGGTTATGCTCTGTCAGTAGCGGTTGTAATTCTGTTCTAGAAGGCAGTGAAGAGCTAGAGCAGTCCAAGTGCCTATTTACGATGCAGTTGAAGTCCCCACACAACAGTAATGCTCCTTTCTTAATTTTGTTAATTTTTTTCATAAGGGAGTTGATGAAGGAGAGGGGTCTCTGGTTAGGGGCGTAGACATTCACCAAGGTGAAAGTGGCGTTGTTCAGGTCGCAAACTAAAATAATAAACCGACCGTTTGGGTCCCTAATTACTTCATGCAACTTGAAGGTGATTGTTTTACCAATGGCAATTAGTACTCCCCTTTTCTTCACTGGGGCCATGGAGTGAAATATATGAGGGAAAGATCTGTGGGTACATTTAGGCGGATTGGATGAAGTAAAATGAGTCTCTTGAGCGCACAACACATCTCCTTTAAGCTTATTGGCATCATTCCACATGGCACTCCGCTTGAAAGGGCTATTGAGCCCATGTACATTCAAAGAGATTACTGATATAGACATAGTGAAAGAGGAGAGCTTGCTATATCTGTCACATTCAGCAGAGTCAATGGATGCAGTACTAAAATGTTACCTGTAGATGGCGCCAGACCCTTTGTGATGGGAACATAGGTCGAATCTGTACATGGAAATGCTGTGGATATCTTTTGAAGATGCGTCATGCAGCAGGCAGATGAGAAGGTGAAATCCTCAGGCGTCTTGACATGGGGGGGAGAGTTAGAAGGGAAGAAGAAGAAGAAAAAAAAAAGACAACAACACCAAAAGAAAAGGAAAAACCGTAAAGTCATGTAATATGTAAAAAGGTGACAACGGTCACAGAGTGCGAGCATATCTCGCTGAATTCCTTTGGGAGGGGTGTGAGCTCCGGAAGAACCCAAAATGAACTAGATAACATATGATTTCAATCCAGTCTCTTGGTTGGAAATATATATCGGAGGTAGTGGAAACATAAACGAACAAAGATCAGGTAGTGCTCCATTCAGGGGATAACCTTGCAGCTGTGGGTTTAGAAGGAGGAGTAGTAGCATCTTCTGGGAGAAGGTTCCATTTCTTTGCTAGGTCTAATCCTTCCTCAACACTTCTGATAGCATAAGTACGGTTGTCCCTAGTGATCAGGAGTTTGGTAGGGAAGCCCCACGAGTATGTGATTTTGTGATTTTGCAGCAGTTTAGTAATTGACGTCAGATTTTTCCGAGCCAACATAGTATACTGCGATAAATCAGAATAAATGGAGATGTCCGAGTACGGAGCTGGTAAGGGGTGATTTTTTCTCGAGAATCTCATTAACTCGTCTTTAACATGAAAGAAGTGCACACGTGCTATGACATCTCTCGGGACCTTCTCGGGTAGGAATTTAGGCTTAGGAAGGCGATGTGCTCTATCCACAATAATTTCAATACCAGGGAGGTCAGGCAAGATGGCTGCGATGAACTCCTGGACATAATGACGTAGGTCCCTAGGGAGAACTGACTCCTCCACCCCCCTCAATTTGATATTATTTCTCCTGGACCTGTCCTCTAAATCCGCCAATTTTTCGCGCATTGCTTTAATTTCATCATCAGCGTCATAGTGTGCATCTACTAAATCATTATGAGCTAATGTAAAGTCACCCATTTTGTCTTCTACGTGACTGATTCTCTCCCCAATGGCCGTGACCTCCTGTTTCAATTGTGAGACGCATTGCATCATGTCCTTATGCATAGACCCTCTCAGGGTCACCAGCATATCCCTCATGACAGTGTCACTAAGCGGGACCCCAGATGTAGGGAATTCTTGGATCTGGTCCAAAAAGTCCCTGGTGCTGTTTTGAGAATTACAGGCCTCATCCTGCTCACCTGCATATCTGTGGTTCTCCGACCGCCGCTGCGATGACTTTTGCGGGCTACAGAAGGGAGAATGGGATGGTGTGGATCCTCCGCTTCCACCCCCCACTCCGGGGGTCGGCGCTCCGCTCGGTGGCTGGAACGGACTATGCTGGCTTCCCCCTGCGCGCGGTGAACGCCGCGGGTCCGAGGTCCCGGCGCCATCTTGCGGCCTAGGCGTACTAGCCGCGTGGTAGAAGTCGGTCAGCTTCTTTGGTTTGCGGTCCGACTTACGCTTTCCCATCGTGTCTGGGTGTTGCTAGAGGGACCCTCCTGCGATGTGGAAACAGTGTAGGGCTGGATCGGTGCTTGGTGTAGCTAGATGCGGGTTCAGTGCACGGAGCTCCCGTCTCACACAGCCATCCGCTCCGGCTGCTGGCCACGCCCCCCAATTTTCTTCATTTCAAACATGAGAGAAACTAAGGAGCCTGAAATAAAAACAAAAACATTACAATGCATGCTACTAGACATGCGTGACCGATATCCGGCCATCTTTGTGATGGGAAATTCACCTATCTAAGGTCAATGATGTGAATCATGCCTTTTTAACACTTTTGCACTACTAATAAATGCAACATTTGTGCAGAGCTGTACTGTGTGGACCTTTATTTCTTGTTTATGCTTTGTACATCTGAACATGAGAGAGTATCTGTTGTTTTGACTCCTTGAAGTATCTGTTGCCTTCCATTACTGTTTTGCTGTCTGGAGTCACCAGAGAGGTGATCTGAGTAAGTAAGGTTGGTCGCTGGCTTTCTGGTAAGGCTCTACAGTATGATATCACACCTTGGTGTCATGTCTGGGTTTCCTTTCAGCTCAGCATAGAATTGTGTCAAGACCTTTTCCTTATGGACACTTTTTAATGTATGTATCTATTTGTTACACATTTATTACTATTAATTCATATACATTATTATTACTATTAATTCATATACAGTAAGTTGATTTTTCACAAAGTGATTTATGTGGTTCATTATTTGATATATATATATATTTCACATACTTTTATATGCTTAGCACTGCACTTTCTTTTTGTATATTATCACATGCCTAGTATCAAGGGTGTAATATTCAGCTTCTAACTATTATAGAATCCAAGCACAGATAAACTTTCCCCGTTCATTACAATGCATTATTTAACCAAAAAAAAGCATGCAGATTATAATGTATAAGAACTTTTACTAGCCTGCAGTTTACTGTGAGGCACCAGACAATAGCCACAAATGTTTTGTTTTAACTGAGAGCAGGAATAGGCTTAAAATGGGAGGCGGAGAGCACGATTTAGACTTTACATTTTACAAATGTAGCAATGTCTCAGGCCTCCTTTAGTCTAATGAGAACCTCCAGAGCCAAGAGCTGCTGACATCCTTCCATATGGAGTAGGTTGTTAGGCATGGTGGGTGTAGTGTAAGGTAGATTCATGGGTCGTCAGACACGTATTCGATGCAAAGAGATTTTATTTGAACAGAACTTTGGAAGATAGTTTTTAAGGCCAGGACACCCCTAAAGGGGTTGTAAAGGTACATTTGTTTTTCCTAAATAGCTTCCTTTACCTTAGTACAGTCCTCCTTCACTTACCTCATCCTTCCATTTAGCTTTTAAATGTCCTTATTTCTTCTGATAAATCCTCACTTCCTGTTCTTCTTTTTGTAACTCCACACAGTAATGCAAGGCTTTCTCCCTGATGTGGAGTGTCGATTTCGCCCCGTCTCTTGGACTACAGGAGAGTCAGGACGCCCACTAACACACAGCTCCTTTCTCTATTTGCAATTTAGAGAGTGTCCTGACTCTCCAGTAGTCCAAGGAAGCGGGCGGGCATGACACTCCACACCAGGGAGAAAGCCTTGCATTATTTTGTGGAGTTACAGATAGAAGAACAGGAAGTGAGGATTTCTCTGAAGAAATAAGGACTTTTAATAAGGACTTTTCAAAGCAAAATCGAAGGATGAGTTAAGTGAAGGAGGACTGCACTAAGGTAAAGGAAGCTATTTAGGGAAAAACATGTACCTTTACAACCCCTTTAAGGTAGTTGCAATGTTAATTGGCAGACACCGAAACTTCTACAGGTAGACAGCCATGCAGGACAAGGCATCCAGCATCTGCATGTGGTGTCACAGAGCTACTTAACTACCGTATTTATCGGCGTATATCGCGCACTTTTTTGCCCTGAAAATCAGGGCAAAATCGTTGGGTGCGCGATATACGCCGATACCCGCTTTCCCGCGCCGAGTTTTGAATACTGCACCGACATATACCGAGCGCAGTACACTCGGGTATATTCGGCCAGTCTCGGCTTCTTCCGCGGTCACGTCTTGGACGTACAGGACGTGAGCGCGACAGTTGCCGAGCCTGCCCGAATGTACTGCGCTCGGTATATGCTGGCGCAGTATTCAAAACTCGGCGCGGGAAACGAGCGGGGAGGACGCCGCAGAAGGACGCCGGACCTGCCGAAGAGGACACCGGACCCGCCGAAGAGGACACCGGACCCGCCGAAGAGGACACCGGACCCGCTGCAGAAGGACAACCGATGCCGCAGAAGGACAACCGAAGCCGCAGAAGGACGCCGGACCCGCCGAAGAGGACACCCGAAGCCGCAGAAGGACGCCGGACCCTACGAGGCCGCCGATGGACGCCGCGCAAGACACCAAAACTGTAAGAAGCAAAAATAACTTTTTTTCCACAGGATTGGGGGTCACTTTAGGGGTGCACGGTATACGCGGGAGCGCGTTATACCGCGATAAATACGGTATATTATATTATATTACATTTCACTAGTGGTACACTATAACACGTATTTACAATGCACCTATTGTAATTAATTTCTAGAATTTGAACCCACACCTATCACCATTTCACCATTTGGCTATGTGTTTTTCATCTATGCTGGGATCATGGTATGCACCCAGTCTTTTCAATGCCGTGTTCCGACCTCAGCTCCCAGGAATGATACCTCTCGCAGCCCTCCCTGTCTGGATGCACAGACTCAGACTCTACAGGATTGTAAGTATCCATAGGGATGAGTTTACATTTCTCCCACATATGGTTTCAACCAAGGTACATATTTATGTATTCATGTTTTGTTGTAGACCCAAGTGCACCTGCCCCTGAAGAGTATAATATTATTTGTAGTCACAGTCTTCACTTGGAAATACAATTCCCTAACTACCAAGGCCTAAGGTGTGCCTTGGCTTAGCTGGTCAATACACCTGAAAAGAGGGAATACACTGAATGTATGAATATGAAAAAATGCATGATGTGTATAAGTATATATGAAGGTTTGGGGGTAAGGGGTGGGTGGGAACCTGGAAAACGAGCTTACGCAGGGACAGACAGAGGAGGAGGGATATATACCCCTCAGACTTCTCCTACTAACACAGGCTAGACTCTGGACAGCCTTCTTACTTGTAGTCAGAGTGTTCTCTTTGAAATGTGATACCCTAACTACCAAGGTCTGAGGTGTGCCTTGCTCAAGCTGGTCAATACCCCTGTAAAGAGGGAGGGGATTGATTGATTGGAATTATAGTGATTTAAATTGGTTCTTTTTTTGTTTCTCCTCTCCCTCTGTTTTCCTCTCTCCTCCACTCCGCTGAGGTGTTGGGGGTGGGTTGGAGAGGGGAAACAGATGAGAGAGAAAGATGGAGTATTCTAACTAAGGAGTCAGGGTGGGTTCTGTTTTTTGGGGTTCTTTTGGATCATAAAACCCAGATGAATGTTTTTTTGTTTATTACTTTTGCTTTAATTGATTATTTTTTTACCTTAATTTTTAATGTGATGTTTGTTTAGAATTATATAAAAGTCGGAAAAAAAGGTCAGAAAGGGGATATGGAACTCTTTTTACAGAAGATCAACTTACCGAGGCTACTAGAAGAGGAAAAAGAGGTATTAGAGAGACCACTAACAATGGAGGAACTGAGAGATGCAGCAGCAAATCTATCTAATAATAAGTCACCGGGATCGGATGGTCTACCAGGGGAAATTTATAAAATATATGGAGAGATGTTGCTGCCTGGCCTACTTTCAGCTTTTAACCATGCTTTTGAAGAGGAGTCTTTGCCCCCTCGATGAATGAAGCAGTGATCATCTCTATTTTGAAACCAGCCTGATGCATATTGTCCAAACTTTTGGCAAAAATATTACCAATTAGACTCTCAAAGTATGTTGGCAAATTAATACATCAGGATCAGTCAGGCTTTATTCCAAATAGATCAGCAGCTAATAATATCAGACGATTGTTTCTAAATGTACAATTACTTGTAGATAATAAAGGGAATAGAGCCATTATGTCATTAGACGTAACTAAAGCCTTTGACAGTATAGAATGGGAATTCCTTTGGGCCTGTCAAGAACAATTTGGAATAGGACCACAAATTATAAGGTGGATAAAACTACTATATAGCGCTCCGAGTGCAAGAGTACAGATTAATCTGTCTCCTCTCCATTTCTGCTGTAAAGGGGAACGAGACAGGGTTGTCCCCTGTCTCCACTCCTCTTTGCATTGGCTGTGAAGCCATTGGCGGAGGCTATTAGAAATTTTCCGGATATTGTAGAATTTTGTAGAAATGGGGTAGAGGAAAATATATCTCTTTTTGCTGATGATGCTTTTTAATTTATAGGAGATACATATACATCCTTGATGAGAGCCATTTCACTTCTCAAAGCCTATGGAACATTTTCACGGTTTGAAATTAACTCGGACAAATCAGTGATTATGCCTATAGATCCTGTTGAACAGGTGCAATTGGAGCTTCTACACCAAAACCGCCAAATTAAATATGTTACATCATTCAAGTATTTAGGGGTGATAATAACCCCACAGGTTAATAATTATATAGACAACAATATTCTACCCCTTGTGGCAAGATAAAATCTGGTCCAGGTTTCCATTGACGATGATTGGAGGGGCAAATTTGGTGAAGATGGTGTGGCTGCCCCAATAGCTATATTTTGTACACAACTGCCGAGTTTGGCTAACATTAAAACTATTTAGAACATCACATGCGACCAGGGGTCAAGCCCTGGGGAAAAAAGTGTTGGAACCTCCACCCAAGATCCACTCCCCATCAAAAATAAAAAAAATGATACGCTCATATGCATAATTACTAAACCGCATGTTTTTTTTTCCGATCCACTGTACTTTAGTAATCCTTTATGTTAAGCAAGTTCTTTCTAAATTCCGCGATAACTCGCAGCAGACCTCCGCAATGTCTCCTGGGAACAATGACAGAAGCTCCTGAGAGACATTGTGGCATCGAGGAAGTGACGGAATACCCGCACATTCCCTGATGAATCCATATACAGGAAGTGGCCAGTAACATAAAGGATTACGAAGGTTCGCCTGCCACTGACAGTGACTCGAGCTGGGCATCTTAGTGAAGGATTGGCTCAGGCGGTTTGGCAGCTCTTGGCTACTCTAGTCCTGCAAAGGGAACCAAGTTCCTGCTGTTAAAGAAGTGCAGGACTTGAGCCCTGGATGTGACCTTTAGAGAAAACCAAGAATCAAATTGGAAACCCTGCAACAAGCAAAAGGTAAAGGAGGATTAGCGATCCCCAACTTAAGACTCTATTATATAGCAGCACAACTTCAGCATTGGAGAGGATGGGAAGAGGTGTAATCAAGATCCTATACAGAATATTATAATGACTCAATTTATTCTATAGCAAGAGAAAAATTCCAACTTTTTTCTTAATTCATAGGCTTTGGGAAACAATTTGTATAATTACACATCACACTGGATATACTAAATACATGCCATTATGGGACAACTATTGTTTACCTGAGCTAAATAAATTGCCGGAATTTGCTGAATGGAAAAGTGCAGGAATAATGTTTTTACACCAATTGTTTGAGGGAGATGTGTTGCTATCTTTTGATATATTGAAAGAACGATTTTGACTGTTATATAAGAATTTCTACCAGTACCTTCAAATACGACATGCTCTACAAAGTCAGACTTCAACTTTCCTTCTACATTACAAACCATCAGAGATATTGATGAAGGCAACTTTGTCATAATCTACGAAACAAGGAGTTTGCAGGAGTCTGAAGTGCTGGATACCTGATAGATATGTTTGATAATGCTGGTGGATAAGGCCAATACGCTGTAGCAATGTGCATCGTTAACCATGGAGAAACCATACCAGATCCTACGTGATTTAAATTGGGTCGTGCTTCTGCTTGTAACCTGGCAACTGAGTCCTGAATGGGGGAAGAAGGGCCAGACTCCATCCTAGGGAATAAGTCTTATGGCATGATTCAGCATACCCAAAGTGATTGTAAGCCCCCGTTTTGAACAGACTCGGGATCGGACAAAAAATGAATGGTCTGACGTACCTGACCAGATCTTCAGACAACCTCATAATCAAGATAGATATGACATTTGGCCCGGACCTACCACTTTGTGGGCTGTCAAGGGGATGTTGGCTCAGCACACATCCTGAGAGACTGCAGATCCCTGAGTGGGAACCAGAATCTCAGTGTAACAGGAGATCAATTAAATTAATTAACCCCTGACCCCCATGCAGTCACCTAAGATCCAAAGGAGTGCTTGGCAAAGGTGTCGGAGTAAGGACACTTAATTAGTAAATAGAGTCCACCTATGTGTAATTTACTCTCAGTATAAATACAGCTGTTATGTCTATTAAAAGGTGAGTTCTTGATTTTGTACCATTAACTGCCCCTACTCTGGTTTAGGGTTAAAAGTCGGGTTAGGGTTAGGGATAAAAGTCAGGTTAGGGTTGGGTTAAAAGTCGAGTTAGGGTTTAAAGTCAGGTTAGGTTTTAAAGTCGGGTTAGAGTTAGGGATACAAGTTGGGTTAAGGATACAAGTTGGGTTAGGGTTAAAAGTCGGGTTGGGGTTAGGGATAAAAGTCGGGTTAGGGTTAGGGATAAAAGTTGGGTTAGGGTTTAAAAGTCAGGTTAGGGTTAAAAGTCGGGTTAGGGTTTAAAGTCGGGTTAGGGTTAAAAGTCGGGTTAGGGTTAAAAGTCGGGATAGAGATAAAAGTCGGGTTCAGGTTAAAAGTTGGGTTAGGGTTAAATGTCAGGTTAGGGTTAGGGATAAAAGTCGGGTTAGGGTTAGGGTATAAAGTTGGGTTAGGGTTAAAAGTCGAGTTAGGGTTAAAAGTCGGGTTAGGTTTTAAAGTCGGGTTAGGGTTTAAAGTCGGGTTAGGGTTAGGGATAAAAGTCAGGTTAGGGATTAAAGTCAGGTTAGGGTAAGGGATAAAAGTCGGGTTAGGGTTTAAAGTCAGGTTGGGGATAAAAGTCAGGTTAGGGTTAAAAATCAGATTAGGGTTAGGGATAAAAGTCAGGTTAGGGATAAAAGTAGACATGTGCAGACTGGAATATTTTGTTTTGTTTTTTCATTTTCGTTTGGAAAATAAATGTATTTAGTTACTCCCGAAAATCGTTTTGATTTATGTAGTTTTCGTCCGGAAAGTTTTCGTCCGAAAACGAAGTTTGACGCTTTGTCGAATTTTCGTCGTTCAATTCGACAAAGCATCGAAAATCGTTGTTCAGAATACAGTGAATAGGTAGAAATTGAACAGCGAAAGTTTGACGATTTTCGATACTTTGTCGAATTTTCGTCGTTCAATTCCTACCTATATTCACTGTATTCACTGAATACAGTGAATAGGTAGGAATCGAACGACGAAAATTCGACAAAGCATCGAAAATCGTCTAATTTTCGTCGTTCAATTTCTACCTATTCACTGTATTCAGAACGACGATTTTCGATGCTTTGTCGAATTGAACGGCGAAAATTTGACAAAGCATCGAAAATCGTCGGATCTGGACGAAAACAAAAATAAAGCATTTTTTATGTTGGATCTTTCGGTTTTCGTTTCTTGCGCTTTCTTTTTTGTTTGTTAAAACAATAATGAAAATACCCGATTTTCGGACGAAAATGCATTCTAACGAAAACGAATGCACATGTCTAGATAAAAGTCGGGTTAGGGTTAGGGTTTGAAAGTCAGGTTAGGTTTAAAAGTTGAGTTAGGTTTAAAAGTCAGGTTATGGTTAGCGATAAAAGTTAGGTTAGGGTTTAAAGTCAGGTTAAGGATAAAATTCGGGTTAGGGTTTAAAGTCAGGTTAGGGTTAGGGATAAAAGCTGGGTTAGGATTAAAAGTTGGGTTAGAGTTAAAAGTTGGATTAAAAGTTGGATTAGGGTTAGGGATAAAAGTAAGGTTAGGGTTAGGGATAAAAGTCGGGTTAGGGTTTAAAGTCGAGTTATGATTAAAAGTCGGGTTAGGGTTAAAAGTCAGGTTAAGGATAAAAGTCGATTAGGGTTTAAAGTCAGGTTAGAGTTAGGGATATAAGTTGGGTTAGGGTTTACAGTCGGGTTAGGGTCATAAGTCAGGTTAGGGATAAAAGTCGGGTTAGGATTTAAAGTCAGGTTTGGGTTTAAAGTCAGGTTAGGGTTAAAAGTCGGGTTAGGGATAAAAGTGAGGTTAGGGTTAGGGATAAAAGTCGGGTTAGTATTAGGGTTTAAAGTGAGGTTAGGGTTGAAAGTGGAGTTAAGGTTAAAAGTTGAGTTAGGGTTAAAAGTTGGGTTAGGATTGAAAGTCAGGTTAGGGATAAAAGTCGGGTTAGGGTTTAAAGTTGGGTTAGGGTTAAAAGTCAAGTTAAGATTAAAAGTCAGGTTAGGGTTAAAAGTCAGGTTAGGGTTAGGGATAAAAGTCGGATTAGGGTTTAAAGTCAGGTTAGGGATAAAAGATGGGTTAGGTTTTAAAGTCAGGTTAGGGTTAAAAGTCAGGTTAGGGTTAGGGATAAAAGTCGGGTTAGGGTTTAAAGTCAGGTTTGGGTTTAAAGTCAGGTTAGGGTTAAAAGTCAGGTTAGGGATAAAAGTCAGGTTAGGGATAAAAGTCAGGTTAGGGATAAAAGTCAGGTTAGGGTTAGGGATAAAAGTCGGGTTAGGGTTGAAAGTGGAGTTAAGGTTAAAAGTCGAGTTAGGGTTAAAAGTTAGGTTAGGATTGAAAGTCAGGTTAGGGATAAAAGTCGGGTTAGGGTTTAAAGTTGGGTTAGGGATAAAAGTCAAGTTAGGATTAAAAGTCAGTTTAGGGTTAAAAGTCAGGTTAGGGTTAGGGATAAAAGTCGGATTAGGGTTTAAAGTCAGGTTAGGGTTAGGGATAAAAGATGGGTTAGGTTTTAAAGTCAGGTTAGGGTTAGGGATAAAAGTCGAGTTAGGGTTAAAAGTCAGGTTAGGGTTACAAGTCAGGTTAGGGTTAGGTTTAAAAGTCGGGTTAGGGTTTAAAGTCGGGTTAGGGTTTAAAGTCGGGTTAGGGTTATGGATAAAAGTTGGGTTAGGGTTAAAAGTCAGGTTTGGGTTTACAGTCGAGTTAGTGTTAAAAGTCGGGGTAGGGTTAGGGTTAAAAGTGAGGTTAGGGATAAAAGTCGGGTTAGAGTTAATCTCTAAATAGGCTCAATGTATGCGCCCTTTTTTTGCCCACACTGTTTTGATGCTTTGCTTGGTTTACTCAGGAGCAAGCTGCAACATCAGAACACGCAATATTCCCCCAGGAATGGGACTTTAAAAGTCAGACACTGGGATGTAAATAGAAATGGTATTTATTAGAATAGAAAATGTCAACAGACATGCATACAAAAATTAAAAACACATGAACCAAGATGGCTGTAGCTCTTGTACGTAACGTACAGGCATGAGACATATAACAAAAAACAAAAACAAAAAAAGTGAATTTCCTGAGTGCCGCTGTAAGAGCCCCAAAATGTCCCTGTAAGGCAATATAGTTGCGTAATGGCGTTTTTCCTCTTCTTAGGGTGCACCCTAAGGAGAGGAAAAAACGCCATTACGCAACTATATTGCCTTACAGGGACATATAGGGGCTCTCATAGCAGCACTCAGCAAATTTACTGGAGCCATCTACTGACTACTGACTAGGGGGTTACCTTATTTAAGGCCCGATAGTGCCACATCCTAACCGCTGAGCCCAGACTGCCCCATACGGGATTATTTAAAACAAGGATACTGCTGCCTAAAAGTTATCCCTAGGACCTGTATTTATCAGCTTCAAGTTGAAGTTGGGGTCTGGATTGATGCTTCTTGATATCTATTATATCCACAACTTGGGTTCTTTCTACATGGAGCCATTTATATTAAATTAAAAAGAACTGTGACCACACTCGCTACCCCTGATTAAGGTTGTATACCGGAAACGCGCCGGGTACCAGGGATCATTACTCATAGGAGAGTTTCAGTGCCATTTCTATGTACATCCCAGTGTCTGGATTTTAAAGTCCCATTCCAGGGGGAATATTGTTTGTTCTATATCATAGGGATGTGGCCAGCAGATTGGGCTCAATGACATGGTGATCACCTCTCCTTTCTTTTCAACATCAGAACACATCCTTCAGGGACTGCATTCCACCAGTTGAAAGGCTAATTATTACATTGAGGTAATTTTTAACTTCATGATTATACTTTTTTTTCCATTCAATCGTTTTTATTGAAAATAGGTCAGGTGCATAGAAACAAAACAGACATTGCACATAATTCAAAAGTTAGAACAATTGCAACAGTTGAGTTTCACATAGCAGTTTGCGTACAAAAAAAATATACATAAAACTAACTTCCGAGGTGACATGGCGATGTATAAAAAATGTCGCCAGAAATTTCAATGAGAAAACCTCCAAAAGTGAGACTCCAGATCCCACAGGGAACAAACTGCGCTCAGGGATACAGACCCCACTCCATATAGCAATAACATCACAATGCATGCCTCCACCCAGTTCGAGGATTCTTTAGTAACAAAAAGAATGTATCCATCTGTAATGAACTCAACAGATAATAGAGCAATATCATTAATTATCTATTCGTATTGCTATAGTTTCTTTGTTTATAATCCTTGTGGATCAGTTCCTTTGATATACCGTATTTATCGCGGTATAACGCGCTCCTGCGTATACCACGCACCCCTAAAGTGACCCCCAATCCTGTGGAAAAAAAGTTATTTCTGTACTTACAGTTTTGGTTTCCTGCGCGGCGTCCATCGGCGGCCTCAGGGGGTCTGGTGTCCTCCTGCGGCGGGTCCGGTGTCCTTCTGCGGCGGGTCCGGTGTCCTTCTGCGGCGGGTGTGGTGTCCTCTTCGGCAGGTGCGGTGTCCTCTTCGGCAGGTGCGGTGTCCTCTTCGGCAGGTGCGGTGTCCTCTTCGGCAGGTGCGGCGTCCTCCCCGCTCGTTTCCCGCGCCGAGTTTTGAATACGCCAGCATATAGCCAGCGCAGTACACTCGGGCAGGCTCGGCAACTGTCGCGCTCACGTCCTGTACGTCCAGGACGTGACCGCGGAAGAAGCCGAGACTGGCTGAATATACCCGAGTGTACTGCGCTCGGTATATGTCGGCGAAGTATTCAAAACTCGGCGCGGGAAAGCGGGTATCGGCGTATATCGCGCACCCACGATTTTGCCCCGATTTTCAGGGGAAAAAAGTGCGCGATATACGCCGATAAATACGGTACATAAAAAAAAAAAAAAAGATAATAGAGCATTAGAGAGAATAAAGAGTAAATAATAAATAGGAAGCAAAAAAAAAAAAGATAGTTAAAGGATAATGTAAAGATAAGTTAAAAGAAAATAAATCAAGAAAATAATAAATTAAAAGAGAAATTGAATGCAGATTTAACTCTATATATTAGGACTACCGACTTGGGTAGGTTATTGCTATTCCAGTCCCTCCATGGTCCCCAGGTTTGGTATTTAGCATCATACCTGTTTTGAGAGGCCTCGAACATGATCTCATACGTGATATGGAAATTGGTGGACCTCAAGTGTAGGAAGCTCCACAGCCCTCCAGTGCTTCACCAGGGTTACAACATTTCTAAGGGCGTAAGGAGTTGCGTCAATACCTATAGATAGGATTGCCATACTCGTAGTGTAGGAGATTTGGGATTTGGTTAGTTGTTTCAAGATTCCTGCCCGGTAAGCCCTCAACAAGGGACAATTCCCCAGAATATGGAGCAGAGAGCCTTTTTTGCCACAATGTCTCCAACATAGCGTTGAGACTGACTTGTCAAAGCCAGCTATCTGTGTGGGGGTCATATACCACCTAAGCAATATTTTTGGGGACAATTCTAGGGTTGAGCGAACCCGAACTGTAAAGTTAGGGTTAGTACCAGACTTTTGGATTTTTTGTACCTGGACACGAACCGAACAATTTACTGTAAGTTCGGGTTCGGGTTCGGTGTTCGGCAATGTAATGGCGCGCTGCAGGGCAGCCAATCACCATTTGTTTTACTCGTGTGACCTAGAAGCCATCACAGCCGTGCCTACTAATGGCATGGCTGTGATTGGCCAGTGCAGCATGTGACCCAGCCTCTATATAAGCTAGAGGCACATAGCACAGCTCGTCACTCTGCTTTAGTTAGGGTAGGGAAAGGCTGCTGCTGCTGCTCTTCTGAGGGAGAGAATTAGATAGGAGTCAGACTGTCCTGCTAGGGGAAGGTTCCTGCTTGTGCTTTTAGGGAGAGAAATATATAGGAGTCTTTCCTGCTTCTAAAATCTAATTACACCAGAACTGCATATGTTACTGTGAGATACTCTGCAAGATACTTTTCTTCTATTGTGCTATTCAAAAAAACATCCATTTAGGGCAAAAAAAAAAATGCAGTGTTTCCTCCATATCTCTACGTGTGAGAGAAACACTTTAGCTAGTGTTCTTCTATTGTTCTATTAAAAAAACACACATTTTGGTGCAAACAAATATTTTTATTTTATTTTTATGCATTTGATGTTATTTTAAGTTATTTCCCTATCCATATTTGTTTGCAGAGTACTTGCCATGCTCTTACCAACATTTTGCTGCCATTTGCAGCCTTCTAGCCCTTTACATTACTTTTTTTAGAGACATTTTAGTAGTAAAAAAAAATCTTGGCCGAGGGTTTAGAATACAGGGCCAATATTGCAGACAGGATGCCATCAGAGAATCCAAAGGACTCCATTACTTTGGCCAGGTATTGCCAATGGATTCAATTGAAGGCCTTCTCTGCATCTAACGATAGAAGCAGAGAAGGCCTACGCTGCACCCGTGCTAAGTGAATGATATTGATCATTCGACGAGTAGCATCTGAGGTTTGTCTATGTTTTGTAAAACACGTTTGATTTCGGATGTATAAGCGTTGGTAGAATATCCACTATACGTAGAGCTATCAGTTTGGCATAAATCTTGAGATCGATATTTAATAATGAAATTGGACGGAAATTAGAGAGAGAGGTGGGTTCTTTCCCTGGGTTAGCCAAAGCAACAATCAAAGATTCCAAAATATCAGGCGGAAAAGAGGCGGAGGCAGCAGCTGATTGAAACACTTGTAGTAGAAACGGGGACAGCTCATTTTTAAATAGTATTCTCCACTAAAGCCATCAGGGCCAGTGATTTATTTGTGGGAAGCAAACCAATCACCACCAGGATTTCTGCTTCAGTTAATGGTGAGTTCAAAGACTGGAGTTGGTTTGGTGACAATTTAGGCAAAGACAACATCCCCAAGAATTGATCAATACCTTCAGATGTAGGTTGTACTGTATGACAGATGGATCATCTTTCAGATTGTATAAAGTATTATAGTAACAACTAAAAGCATCAGCAATTTTTTGGGGGTGATATTGTCTTTCGTTGGATTTAGGATGCATCACATAGGGGATTTTAAGTTTATATATATGTCCCTTAAAGGATTGACTGTTTACAGGGTATAGAGACATTTTAAAACGATTAAAAATAGATAAAAATCAATCATATAATGTACCTGTAGTTTCTAGTTTCATTTTTGCATGTTTCCTGCTTCTCTGCTGTACAGAGCTACAGAGCCAATACAGGGCAGTGATGGTTTGGAAAACAAAACTGATTGGTGCTGTGGGGTTTTAGACACACAGTAATCACACCTCCTTGATTAGTGACCACAGAGAGAAAGCTCCCAGTACTGTGGTTATCAGGAACCAGACAACCAGGAAGTGTGGAGATCAGAGAATTACAGCAACTTGAAAGCAAAAACGAACAATGAGGACATGAAAACAGCACTGCATTAAGGTAAAGGAAGCTATTAAGATAAAAAAAAATCCTTTAAAAAACCCTTTAAGGGTCTGAGCCAACAATTTCCCTGCCTTGTTTCCAGAGGTATAATAATTAATCTTAAGTCTTTTGGTCGCTTTCTCAAAAGGAGGAGTATCCTAAGGTCATATCTGAGTTTGGATAGCTGACTAGAAATAGTTGGGGATGTTGCTTGCTTGTTTAGAGTTTCTAATTTAGAAACTTGACGTGTCAGTTCGGTTACTCGCTGCTGCCTTTGCCTCTTGAGTCTCGCCCCCTCCTGTATGCATATACCCTGCATGTACGCCTTGTGGCCATTCCATAGTACAAAAGGACTCTGTACGGAGTTCCTATTGTCACAGAAAAATTGGCTAGGTGCAAACCAAGCTTATCTCTCACATCCTTCTGTTGTAAAAAGAAAGTAATAAGTCTCCAAACAAAGCTGCGGTGAGTAGGAGCAGAGTCTTCAATAGTTAAAACAATAGATGCGTGGTCAGACCAGGTTTATGTCATTGATGACCACCAATCTAGTCTTGAAACCTGCTGGTAAACCAAAAAAAGGTCAATGCAAGTGTATACCCGATGGGGTGGGGAGAAAAAAGGGTAGCACTACCCCCACAGGAGCCGCTAGTTAGATTTGGGATGGCATGTTACCCTCATGGCTCTGGTGAAATGTCTATGGTGAATGATGAAATACGGTGGACAATGAAGGAATGTCCGGAAAATAGGAAGTCTCTTTATAAGTGCTCTTTATTACCCAGCCGGGTAAAAACAGTCAAACAAGTGATGGGAAGGATAGACAAAGATTGAGGAGGAATAGCAGACTCAGGCTTTGGATATTGAAGCAATCCTGCTTCCAACAAATGATTAGTCTTTCTGCGCCACTCCAGCTTGAGTGGGTATAGCGTACCTGGACAGGCCTCTCTCACAGAACCTGGCAGCCAGAGTATCACTCATACTTGAGAAGGATGCCTCTGCCACAGGCTCTTCTAAATGACCGTCAGGAAAGCACCTCTGCCACCGGCCTTCCCTGAGTGTAATACAGAGGTATATCTCCTAGTAAAGGTTTTCCTGAGTCTTCCACAATGTCGCCAGAGTACTGACTTAGGGGGAGAAACAATCCCTCAGTGTACAGTACCTTGATCCCCGATGGTTCGTTCCAGTGCTAATGGGACACCAGCACCCTCATTGGTATCCCTCAACCGGACTCCCCACCGAACAGCACAACTCGTTTGGGATCTCTGATGGTGGGAATCCAGTCAGTCACTGGGTCCCCATGATGCTCAGGTTGTTCCGGACCATCTTGGCTCCGGAACCAGGAACTTCGCGTAGCACCCACGCCCCGGCCAGGTAGGCCATAACGCGCGGGGCGCGGTGATGTGCGGTCACCCTAAAGGTGGGTGCCACACCAGGAACCAGAAGACAAGTGAAGACCCCAAAAAATGGCGTCTGCCCCATAAGTACCCTCTCCCAGCATGCCCACCGAGGCACAAGCCTCCCGATTGGCCGCTGGAAAAGAGCATCCGAACCTCAGCTTCCACTGCTGCCACCTGCTGCCTCGGGGTGGAAGAACACCCCAAACACAGCAGAGTGAGCCCACAGCACAGCCAAGCTAAAAGAGAGAGCCCTAAACAACTACAATTTGAGATCAGAGTAAGGTTACACTCTGATCTTTTCCACTAAGTTTAAATAGCGTCCGTACTTGGAAGTACAGGGGCGCTAAAAAAGTAAAGTCCTTCTCATCCACATAGAAACAGAGCCAAGCATCATAAACATTCTGTTTGTGGAGAGACGGGAGTAAAGTCAACTGTCGGGTCAGGTGTAATATTGAAATCTCCACAAAGCACTAGTAGGCCTCGTCGGTGCCCGGATACCTTTTTCATCAGCTTGTTAAAGAAGCGGATCTGATACTTGTTTGGTGAGTACACATTAACAATTGTATAAGTAACAGAATCCAGGTCACATATTAGAATAAGGTACCTGCCCATTGGGTCTTGAATCTGAGTGTGCAGAGTAAACACCACTGAGTCCCGAATCACAATTAATACACCTTTGGTCTTGGAGTCTGCATTAGCCGTGAACATATGAGGATAACTTTTATGAGAACATCTCGGCGGTGCCTTGGCACTGAAATGCGTCTCCTGAGCGCAAAGAACATCACTATCATGTGAGAGAGCCTCTTTTTCATAAAGATTTCCGTTTGACGGGGTGGTTAAGCCCTTTAGCGTTCACAGATAAAAACTTAAGTGACATATTGAAAAAGTAAAGTGTTCGCTCGCAACTGACACAGAGCTCCAACCGACCTGCTGCTGAATACTCGGCATCCGCCCTCCAGCCGCACCATCCCGCACTCCACAAGGCATCCGGAGTCCAGCGGACAGCTGGCGAGCCGCTTGGGGACAAAATCGCGGTGTTTCTCGATGCCCGCGGCCACCCGTAGGACAGACCGTGGCTTCGGCCTAGTCTCGGAAGCGGCGGCCATTTTGGTACTCCCGGCCGCGGGATCCGCGCTCAATCCTGATCCCCCCAGACCGGCCTGCTTGCTCCACAGTCCCTGGAGCCCATCCTCTACTGACTGTCACCCGCGCCAGCTACGGATCCTTCCCCACAGAGGCCTGCAGGTAAAGTTCTAGCTCCGGCCTGTGTTCGGCGGCCATCTTGCTGCACCCGGAGAGTTACCAACACTGACTCCTGCTTCCCCCAATTTGTACATTGATCTCCCTACACATAACCTTCGGAGCCCATCCACCTGCTACCTCTTGTATATGCCACTCATTGACACTCCCCCCACAGCAATCTGTAGGCAGACTACCAGCCCCGGCCTAGTAATCGGCAGCCGTATTGGTACACCTTAGGCTCCCCTTCTACCCCTTCTACTACTGGTGGGTCACCCCTGGAGGTTGGAGTGCTTTGACTGGCCGGTCCATGTCCCCCCCTCCCCAGTAATGGACAGATACGTTTATTAATTTAGGCGTGTGTGTGACCTCTGAAGATGATGGACTAGTGAGCTCAGTGCTCTGTCCCCCGTCGCCCTCCTGGCACTCCCGCTGACTAATCTGAAGCTCTACTAGCCACGGGAGTTGCCCTCCCAGACTCCTGCAGCAGGCGCGTGCCCCATGGGCAAGATTGGAGATCAAAGAAAGACCTACGCCACAATCCTTCAGCCTCGGGCCCCCTCCACCATGGACCGTTACATACATAGGCCCTCATCCGCAACCTCGAGTAGCCAGAGTGTTACGCCAGACCCTCCAGAATGCCCTGAGCCTATGACAGATACTCTCTTTGCTACTATTCCCATACCTGTACAAGGGTCTCCTCCCCCATTGACGGTGGACATACTTGATGCCAATCTGCAATTGTTACTCCAGGCCATTACTCATAACATTACCCAAGAGGTGGGTAAACTCGCCAAAGAACTAAGGGGGGGGATGGTCCAGCTAGGAGAACGCACTGACACCCTGGAGTCTAAGTTTGATGAGCTAGTACAGTATGTCCAAGTCCTTGAGGAGGACAACGCCACCATGAAACACTCAATCACACAGCTCCAAGCACAACAGGAGGACCTCGAAAATAGAGAACGCAGACAGAACTTGCGAATCAGAGGTATCCCTGAAGCAGTGGAAGACCGAGACTCTATTATCTATTATTAGGCTCCTATTATCTATTAAGTTTGTCTAATGTGGTAGCCCCTAACATATCTGACATTGACTGGCGCCTGGACAGGGCCCACAGATCCCTTGCCCCTAAACCCCCGAATGGAGCCAACCCAAGGGATTTGATTGTCAGATTTCACTACTACGACAGTAAAGAGGCACTCACCATTGCCACTCGCAACCACTCTAGGCTAGATTTTAAAGGATCCAAGATTTAGATCTTTAGTGATCTCTCGCCTATCACCCTAGCCAGACGAAGATATTCTACGCCCGCTGGCACTACATCTTCAGGCCCACACGGTCGTATATCGTTGGGGGTTCCCTTTTCGCCTCTCTGCATCTCGTGAAGGCACACAGTATTCTCTACGCGATCTCCATGAAAGTGACGCCTTTCTACGCAACTTAGGCCTACCCCCTTTCCCTGATCAAGATCCTGCGCCACTTCCTGCCACTCCTAAGCCGCCAACAGCTCCAGGCCGCATCTGGACACCGGCGCGGCAAAAGCCACTTAAATCCAACTTTACACCCCAGAGGCGCCCTTCTTCCAGATTCCCGACCTGAAGACGTACACACATGGCTGCAGCTTTGACTACCAATTTTATATGGATTTTTGATGCTCCTGTCTCTTTTTGAGTGGGCCTGTTCACCCCCTTGCCTGTGGGGTGTGTTGCCTGTTTTTGTTTTATGATGCCCTGGACCAAGAATTTGTTTGTTCCTCACAGTTTTTAGTTTAGTGGTCCAGGCCTTGATGCTTCGGAGGGCAGAGGGGGACCGTCCCCTCCATTTTTGGATGGTTCTCATGCTCCCCTTTCCAGTCCCAGGCTTTGATCTGGGTTTCCTGGAGGCGCTTGGCCTTCCAGGCTTCTTCTCTAAAAAGGTACAGTTTTTATTTTTTCTTCTCTTTTTTTTTTTTTTCAATTTTGTTTTTTGTTTTTTGTTTTCCTCAGGTCCTTTTTTTCCTGACCTGCAACTGCTACACTTTATAGACTGTTTATTTTTTTGTTACAATGCCACTGTTATGCTAACTGCTGTCATACTTTCTGTTATCTATTATATGACCTTTACACCATATAATTGTATGTTTTGTAGTTTATCTTCTGCTTAGCCACCAGGTTAAACTGTCATGGCGTTAAAGTTCTTAACCTGTAATGTGAAGGGTTTAAACTCTATTCAAAAGAGATGGTTGGCTTTGAAGGAGGAGCTTCCAAGGCTGATGTAATTTTGGTCCAGGAGACTCATTTCCATCAAAGGGGATCCCTTAAATTTGCTAGCAAACACTTCCCGATATCCTACATGGCTTCTGACCCTTCTGGGAAAGCAGGTGTAGCGATTTTAATTAGTCGCGCCTGCACTTTAAGAGTTAAATCCTCTCGATTGGACCCCCAGGGCAGATATATTATTCTGGACTGCTCGTTTTTCACCCAATCCCTTACTATAGTTAATGTCTATGCTCCTAATTCTGGTCAGGTCCAGTTCCTCACCAACCTGTTTGACACACTAGACAAATTTTCACAACCCTTTCTGGTAATGGGCGGAGATTTTAATATGACCATGTCACCCAGTAAAGATAGACACGTATTGTTCCCATCTGCAACCTCATCTACATCTGACCGCCTCTCCAAATCTTTCCGCAAACTCATTAGAGCCAATAATCTCCTGGACATCTGGAGGATTAAACACCCCACACACAGACAGTACACCTTCTATTCACATCCCCACAAACTTTTTTTTATTTCCATATAAATTTTATTTGAAAATTTTGCAAGTACAAACATTGCATAAACAACCAGTCTGTAAGATATAATGCGGACGCAGCCGCCAATACATGCAGATATCAGAAACACGTAACAGATATCATATGAACATAGATCGTTAGTAGATCTATAGCCAAAGAACAAAACCAAAGAATCTAAATCAGTCTATACACACGTAGTCTTAACTGATAGAAGTGTGGAGGGGGGGTGAGTAGAGGGGAAAGATTGTATAGGCTTTCTGTTTTAGTTTAGTTTCATTTGGGGGGGGGGGAATGGGGAGCTTGCCACAGCTCTATAGGGGATGGTCAGAAGGGAGATTCAGGCCTGATCATTCAGGACATAATCTGTTTGAATTCGTCGGTGGAAGTGAAGTGAGCCCAGCAGGCCCATGTTTCATAGAACTTAGCGGGAGTGTCATTCGCCTGGTGGATCAGTTCCTCCATCTCCATTGTTTTTTTAATACGTTTGAACCAATCCGGTACTGAAGGCGAAGTGGGAGAGAGCCATTTGAGGGGCACACACATCCGGGCTGCATTCAGCATGTGCATTGCCAGAGATCGGTAATATCCCTGCGGTGATACCTGGGCATGGTGAAGGAGGAACTGAGCGGGTGTGAAATCCAGGGCGAATGTAGTGATTTGGGATATACGTTCATGAACCTCCTTCAAGTAGGGTTGTATTTTGGGGCAGGACCACCATACAGTAGGTGACTGGGATATTGTGTCGATCTCGCTCCCTTTCTCGGCGAGATTGACCACCTACGAGCCCCATCGCGGGAGCCAGCGCCGAGCTGGCTTGCCGCGATGGAGACAAAGCCGTCATAGAAGCGACGGGAATCCGACGCGGATTCCCGCCAATTCTACACGTGGGCGGAGTTTGTTATGAATCCTGAACGAGAAATCCCCGCCGGATTTTTAAAGAAAAATCCGGCATGGGTTCCCCCCTCAGGAGCATAACGGGCCCTTAGGTCGGTTATGGGTTGTAAGGAGACCCCCTACGCCGAAAAAACGGCGTGGGGGTCCCCCCACAATCCATAACAGACCCGTATCCAAAGCACGCCGGCCGGCCGGTCAGGAAGGGAGTGGGGGCGAGCGAGCGCCCCCCCCCTCCTGAGCTGTACTGGGCAGCATGCCCTCAACATGGGGGGGTCAGGTGCTCTGGGGCAGGGGGCGCACTGCGGCCCCCCACCCCAGAGCACCCTGTCCCCATGTTGATGAGGACAGGGCCCCTTCCCGACAACCCTGGCCGTTGGTTGTCGGGGTATGCGGGCAGGAGGCTTATCGGAATCTGGAAGCCCCCTTTAATAAGGGGGCCCCCAGATATCGGCCCCCCACCCTAAGTGAATGAGTATGGGGTACATTGTACCCCTACCCATTCACCTGCAAATACAAAGTGTAAACACAAATAAAACACACAGGGTATTGAAATATTTTATTAGTTGGCCGCCGGGGGGGGGGGTGTGTATGATCGCTTTTATAAAAGCGCCCCCCTCCGGCGGGCTTCTGTGGGGGGTGGGTGCCGCCGTCTGGTTCTCTTCCGCCGCCGGGGGGACGCTTTGATAAAAGCGCCCACCACCCGGCGGGCTTCTTTCGACGTCTTCGGCGGCGGGGGGGTCTTCTCCCGCTCTCCGGGGGTCTTCTCCCACTCTCCGGGGTCTTCTCCCGCTCTCCGGGGGTCTTCTCCCGCTCTCCGGGGGTCTTCATCTTCTTCAGGACTCGCCGCCGCTATCTTCGTGTGTTAGCTCAATTACTAGCGGCGGCGGCCCCCTCTTCTGCGACGTCGGCGTCTTCTTCTTCTTCTGCTGTCCAGATGTTGACGCGACGCATCCTTCCGCTGTTATGCCGGGCGCGCGGCTCGCAGCGAAATATATAGGCCTGTCTTGTGACGTCGCAGTCCCATCATGCTCCGGTAGGTACCACGTGCTACCTACCCATGTGATACCTACCGAAGCATGATGGGACTGCGACGTCACAAGACAGGCCTATATATTTTGCTGCGAGCCGCGCGCCCGGCATAACAGCGGAAGGATGCGTCGCGTCAACATCTGGACAGCAGAAGAAGAAGAAGACGCCGACGTCGCAGAAGAGGGGGCCGCCGCCGCTAGTAATTGAGCTAACACACGAAGATAGCGGCGGCGAGTCCTGAAGAAGATGAAGACCCCCGGAGAGCGGAGAAGACCCCCGGAGAGCGGGAGAAGACCCCGGAGAGTGGGAGAAGACCCCCGGAGAGCGGGAGAAGACCCCCGGAGAGCGGGAGAAGACCCCCCCGCTGCCGAAGACGTCGAAAGAAGCCCGCCGGGTGGTGGGCGCTTTTATCAAAGCGATCATACACCCCCCCCCCCGGCGGCCAACTAATAAAATATTTCAATACCCTGTGTGTTTTATTTGTGTTTACACTTTGTATTTGCAGGTGAATGGGTAGGGGTACAATGTACCCCATACTCATTCACTTAGGGTGGGGGGCCGGTATCTGGGGGCCCCCTTATTAAAGGGGGCTTCCAGATTCCGATAAGCCTCCCACCCGCATACCCCGACAACCAACGGCCAGGGTTGTCGGGAAGGGGCCCTGTCCTCATCAACATGGGGACAGGGTGCTCTGGGGTGGGGGGCCGCAGTGCGCCCCCTGCCCCAGAGCACCTGACCCCCCCATGTTGAGGGCATGCTGCCCGGTACGGCTCAGGAGGGGGGGGGCGCTCGCTCGCCCCCACTCCCTTCCTGACCGGCCGGCGTGCTTTGTATACGGGTCTGTTATGGATTGTGGGGGGACCCCCACGCCGTTTTTTTTCGGCGTAGGGGGTCTCCTTACAACCCATAACCGACCTAAGGGCCCGTTATGCTCCTGAGGGGGGAACCCATGCCGGATTTTTCTTTAAAAATCCGGCGGGGATTTCTCGTTCAGGATTCATAACAAACTCCGCCCACGTGTAGAATTGGCGGGAATCCGCGTCGGATCCCCGTCGCTTCTATGACGCGCTCGCTGGAATGTGCTTTTACTATTCCAGCGAGTGCGAGATATCGGCAGCCTGTCGCCGAGATTCAGCGCGATGCTGGCGTGCTGAAAACACATTCTCGGCGGCAGGCACTGTATGTGTAAGAAGGAACCCACCTCTGATGAACATCTCCAGCATGTGTTCGAAAGTGTGGGGTTGATACGGTGTAGTTTAACAGGAGTCTTGTACCATCTGGATAGTAACTTGTATGCATTTTCCTGTATCTGGACATTCACTGAGCCCTTATGAGCCATTCAGTAGACGTCTTCCCATTCCCTATCCGTGAGATCAAGTCCCAGATCTCGTTCCCACTGGTTTCCCCACAAACTTTATTCTAGATTGGATCATTTCTTCGTTTCCTCACCCCTTTTGACGTCCGCGGTCTCCTCTGACATTCACCCCATAACCTGGTCAGATCACTCCCCTGTACACCTAGATATTTCCCTTTCCTCTTCCTGCTCTCCAAGAACTTGTCATTGGCGCCTTAATGAGACCTTCCTCCGTGTCCCTGAAATTAAAGATCTTCTGTCCAACAGTCTGGTTGAATATTTCCAACTTAATGAGAATACGGTCTCGGGGTCCTCCACACTGTGGGAAGCTCATAAAGCTGTCTTCCAGGGACATTGCATAGCAACTGGCTCTCGACTGAAAAAAGACGCAACATTTCAATGCTCCTCTATCCTGTCCAAACTCCGTAAAGCTGAGAGCCTTTTGCTGTCTTCCCCCACGGTGGCTGGGCTCAGGACCGTCATTTTCCTGCGAGATCAACTCAGGTCATTGGATATGAAAAAGATTGACAAATCCCTTTTGTGGTCCAAACAGAAATTCTATGAATATTCAAATAAACCCCACAAAATGTTAGGGAATAAACTGAAACCTCGCCCTTTTCTTTCATCCCCAGATTTTCTCAGACAAGCTGATGGTACTCCTACCTATTGCCCTCTCACCATGTCCAGAGTCCTTGGAGAATTTTACCGCAAATTATATAATTGTTTACAGACGGACCCTAACTACAATTTTAAGCAGGAGAAATTTGACTCCTTTTTTGGCTCATTACACCTACCCACACTCTCCCCGGGCCACCTTTCTTCTCTGAACGCTGCAATCACTCCTGAGGAATTAGCTGAGGTGGTCAAAAACCTCCCTACTCAGAAGTCCCCTGGCCCAGATGGCCTACATTACTCATATTACAAAACCTTTTTGCCAATTTTAAGCCCACACTTACTTTCTCTCTTTACCTCCTTACTTCAAGGTACTGTGCCCCACCCTCAATTCCTTCATGCACATGTCTCTGTAATCCCGAAACCTGGTAAAGACCCCTCCCTCCCTGACAATTATAGACCCATTGCTTTGCTTAATTCTGATTACAAGATATTTACAAAAATGTTTGCGAATCGACTCTCACAATTCATACCTAGACTCGTGCATAAAGACCAAGTAGGCTTTGTAACTGCCAGACACGCCGGCGATAATACGAGACGCACCATAGATCTTATAGATTTATTGAACAAAACAACTCGCCCAGCTCTGCTATTGAGTCTTGATGCGCAGAAAGCCTTTGATAGGCTCAGTTGGCAATTTATGTTTGCTACACTTTCCAATTATGGTTTCAGCAAGCCCCTTTATGGCAGCACTGCGTGCTCTATACTCCCAACCCTCTTCCCAAGTCCAAATGTCTTCTTATTTATCCCCATCCTTTTCTTTGAGTAACGGTACCAGGCAGGGATGCACATTGTCCCCTTTACTCTTTATCCTTTGTCTTGAACCCCTAGCTGCAGCCATCCGCATCCACCCTGACATCTGTGGGGTCTCCCTGCGTCACAACGAGTATAAACTATCATTGTTTGCAGATGATATTCTATTGACTCTGACCAGACCCCACACCTCTCTCCCAAATTTACATGCCTTACTCAAAGAATTTAGCTTCCTTTCAGGGTATAAAATCAACACGAGCAAAACAGAGGCCCTTCCAATACTCATCCCACCTTCAGATCTTGCCATCCTAGAGCAAAACTATTCCTATCACTGGTGCTCAGACTCCCTTAAATACCTAGGGATACATCTCACACCGACTCTTGCGACAATGGGACACTTATACCATCTCTCTCTTGGGTCGCATCAATGTCCTGAAGATGTCTATTCTAACGAGACTCCTTTATCTATTTGAAACTTTGCCGATCCCTATCCCCATGTCGCAGCTTAAAGCCACTCAGAGATCATTCCTTAACTTTATATGGCACTACAAGGCCCACGGAATAGCCAGCTCAGTGGTGTTGGCCCCTAGGTCCAGAGGCGGATTGGGGGCCCCAGACCTTATTAAATATTTTTTTGCCTCCCACCTCAAATCTGTTATCGCTTGGTCGTCCAGAATGGCATCTAGCATCTGGTCGGAGATTGAAATGAGTATTACTAGTCCAGTCCACCCCTGCTCTATGATTTGGACAAACCTAGAGACCTCCATGGCTCAACTCCGAGGCCTTTGCCTGCACCCGATGTTATTCACTCTTTCTATATGGAAGAAGTGCTCGCGCCAATTCTCCCTATCTTCTACATGCCCACCTCTATTACACGTATTATTCAATCCCGAGATCCCAGATAGTCTTTCTTATGTTTGGATGCTCCCGTGGACACAGGCTGGAATCTTCCAGCTCCGAAATCTTGTGCATCCACTCACCCACACCCTTTTGTGTTTTAACGAACTACAGCGTAAATATCAGATTCCTAAGCATTTGTTCTACTCTTATCTTCAATTCAGACACTATTTTTCCTCTAAATCCACTACTTTAACCCTAGATAAACCTACCTCATTTGAACTATTATGTGCTCAAGGACCATACCAAGCTCATCTTATTTCCGATATCTATAGATACTTACATGAAGCTTCCTTACTCACTGACACATCTCATTCCTACATGCAGAAATGGTCCCAGATTATTAAGCGACCCATCCAACTCTCTCAATGGCAGAAGATTTGGGAGTCCACTTCCAGGTCCTCAAGGTGTGTGGAGCAGAGGGAGACGACCTATAAGATATTGTTTTTTTGGTATAGGACCCCGGAGATCTTGCATAAGTATGACTCCAAAGCTTCTCGGGTTTGTTGGAGGTGCCGGGCAGACATTGGGAGTGTCCCCTGATTCAGCCTTTCTGGTCCTCCATTCAGACCCATCTACAGGAGCTTTTTGAAACTACTCTCCCTCTGGACCCTCTCCACTATCTTTTGAGCTTGCCGTTCCCTGATTTCACCAAACACGCCCAAAGGCTGATCACTTTTTTTCTCCTGGCAGCAAAAAGGGCTATACCTCTGAGATGGTTGTCCCCCTCCCCACCCACCCTTGCACATGTTTTGCAAATATTGGAACAAATCCGCAGGATGGAACACCTGACTGCGATGGTTCATGATACACTCCCTCAATTTTCCAAAACTTGGGACTTGTGGGATCAGTCGAAGCTTAACCCAAGTGCCATTTCACCACCCCTCCAGTAGCGCAGTACACTTTTAGGCATATGTGCTGAGTTTTATTTGTCCTGTTGGCCTGCTCTTTCTGTTATTTCCTGGTGCTTCCTCCCTTTCCTCCCATTCCCCCTCCTTCCCTAGATGGTTCCTCCTTGGGGCGTTCTGGTTCTTCAGTTTGGATGCCCTGGAACACCACTGACACGGGATCCGGAGTGCAATTAATTCCTTTTGTGTGAAATATTGTTTTTGTTTGTACTGCCTGCTCCCTGGATCCCCCCACCCCTTTTTTTTCTCTCCCCCAACCTCCCTGGTCTATACGGTTGAATTATCTTGCTCTTAGAAATTTCGTAGCATTGTGGCAATATGTATATGGTTTTAACATTCTTATAAGCTATACTACTTGTTCGACATCTATTTTCTGTTTGTATCTTATTTGTTTTTATTTTTTTATATATTTTTGTTTTTGTTTCTTTTGAAAAAGTTAAATAAAAATACAATTTAAAAAGTGTTTGCTCGCAAGAGGGAGCAAAGCTTCCATAAACCTTCCATAAATAGTCTCAATGATGCAATTCTGGTAGTAAACCTAAAATAAAACCTCAAGGCAAGAGCAATGATAAGATACTCACAGTCAGTAGGTCAGACTACAGTATGCCGACCAGGAACATCCATAGGGGGTGCATTGTCCTGTGGGGTAGGCAACAAGTCCAGAAAGCAGATTGAGTTCTTGCAAGTCAGCTGCATCCAAATAAAGTGTAGTGGGAATAGAACAAAAGTTTGTAGCAAGCCACGAGATGAGAACAAACAAAAAAAAGAGAGACAAAAGTAAAAATACAGTCATAGTGTAACTGAAGTAACACACATGGAGGGTACGGACCCTCTGGTGACAGCAATCTGCTGCAACGTATAAATGGTGGATAAGTTCAATAGCGTTAGGTCAACAACAAACACAGGGACCTGAGTAGAGAAATAAAAGGACCATCCTCATCAGTTCACACATGTGATTTAGCATTTTTGAGGGTACCATGCTTGTTCCCCCCGATGTGGCGTGCTAGCCATTACCTGATCATCATCCATGTCAGGAGGTCAAGGCCTTTCTCCAAGGATGTCACCGTATAATTACGGTTATCTTTAGTGATAGATAGTTTCATCGGGTAACCCCAGCGGTAGATAATATTGTGATTGCGTAATATTTTGGTTACAGAGTTCAGGTTCTTCCTCTTTTGTAAGGTGTACTGAGACAGATCTGGTGAGGTAGATGGGCGAATTAACTCCCTGCCCAGATCTCCAGTTCCGGCATTACAGAGTACGGTGTATTTCCTCAGATGCAACAACCAGGTGTTGCAGGAAGCATTGACCAAGGCCCAGGCAGGCAGCAATAAAGCCTTTGACAGGAAGAGGAGAGGGGAGCTGAACCTTCAAGCAGGTGATCAGGTGTGGCTTTCTACGAATAACCTCAAGTTGGCCTGCCCATCCAAGAAGTTGGCACACAAGTTCATGGGACCCTTTCCAGTGAGAAGAAGAATCAATGAGGTATCTTACGAGTTATCCTTACTGACTCACTAAAGATTCACCCAGTATTTCATGCCTCATTGTTGAAGCCTGCAGTACCGACCCCTTTCCTGACAGGGGAGCCAGACCACCAGAACCAGTTTTAGTTGATGGTTGCGAGGAATACATGGTGGAGGCCCTCCTTAATTGTAGGAAATGGCAAGGGCAAACTTAATTCCTGATCAAGTGGAAGGGGTCCGGTCCGGAGGACAACTCCTGGGAACCTGAAGGCAACATCCATGCCAAGAGGTTAATCCGTGCCTTTTTTCTTGCCCATATTGAGAAAAAGTCTGGTTAAGCATCCGGAGGCTGCCCCTTGGAGGGGGGGCAATATCAGGGACCTGCTGGTATGGGAAGAAGGCTATTGTGTGCACGCATACGCACTGCTGTGTAGAATAGGCAGCAGCAGCCATCCGTGTCTGTGCACCGACACACATCGAATGCATGCGCCGATTGCGTGTGCGCATCGGGTACTCGGGCGTGCATGTTAGCGCTACTTGGCACCATTATGCTTTTAAAAAGCCAGCATTTGCAATGATGCATTGCTGTTTGATCTACAGCTCTGTACCAGTAATCTGCATACCTGTTTATCCGTTACCTGTACCGACCCATCTCTGCTTGACCATCCAATATTTCCAATCCCGACCTTGGCTTGCTTTGATCCTGCTTTGCCTACCTGCTGCCAGACCTCAACTATGCTCAACTGCGCCCCCCCCCCCCCGAAGAAGCTATAATTGTAAAACGCAATGGGACATCATCACCTTCCCTCTTTCTCTTTTCATCTGTACTATTCTAATATCAATTTTGGTAGTTGCATTGATTGGTGTATGAGAGAAGATGATGTTTTGGGTTTCCTGAGCTTATTATGACTTGATATTATCACAAATGCTTTTTTTAAAGGATTGCACCCCAACACTGTTTCTTTATATTTTGTCATAAAATTATTGGTTTTATAAATATATTTCTTTAAAGTGTTACTAAAGCTAGTAATATAAAAAATAGTTCATCTCCCCCCCCACAGTGCCCACAGTGCTCACAGCTTATAAATCTTCTTTTTATATTAACATATTGCCCCTAGTTACCCTTTTGGCTAATCTGTATACCACAATTAGTGACAGACTGCACAGTTTCTCCAGGGCTGAGAGTTCAGGTAGGAAGAGATTTCCACTTCCACCTGTATACACGCCCACAGTTGATGCCAATATCATGTGACCTGGCTATCTCTGAGAACAAGTAATAATTCTCTCCAGCATAAAAGACACAACTTTCTACCATTCACTGCTATACTGACACCATACTCTGCCTTACTGACACCATTTACTGCTCTACTGACAGGCACCATACACTAAACTACTGACAAATAGGGATGAGCCGAACAACCCCCCCCCCCCCCCCTCGTTCGGTTCGCACCAGGACCTGCGAACAGACCAAAAGTTTGTGTGAACTTTAGAACCCATGTTAACGTCTATGGGACTCAAACTTTTGAAATCAAATTTTAAAGGCTAATATGCAAGTTATTGTCATAAAAAGTGTTTGGGGACCTGGGTCCTGCCCCAGGGAGATTGTATCAATGCAAAAAAAGTTTTCAAAACTGCAGTTTTTACGGGAGCAGTTATTTTAATAATGCTTAAAGTGGAACAATAAAAGTGAAATATTCCTTTAAATGTCATACCTAGGAGGGGGGTGTATAGTATGCCTGTGAAGTAGCGCTTGTTTCCCGTGCTTAGAACTGTCCCTGCACAAAGTGTATTTTGTAAAGGAAAAAGAATCATTTAAAACCACTCGTGGCTATAATGAATTGGGCTCCCAGCAATACAGAGAAAAGTCATTCATAAAAAAAAAAAAAAAAGCGTGGGGGTCCCCCCAAATTCAATTACCAGGCCCTTCAGATCTGGTATGTAAATTATGGGGAACCCAGCGTCAAATATAAAAAAAAAGACGTGGCGTTCCCCCCAAACATCCACACCAGACCCTTTTATCTGAGCATGGAACCTGGCAGGCCGCAGGAAAAGAGGGGGGACTAGAGAGCACAACACAAAATCAGCCCCGAGGGTGGCACCATCCGAATGGAACTTCCCCTTTATTTTTTTTATTTTTTTAAAGTGTATTTTTGTGCATGAACTCGAGAGAGGAGCCGGACTGCAGGAGTTGGGAGTATGGGAGTAGGCAGACCTTCCCCCCGGAAGCAATCTGCCATCCTCCTCCATGCCCCCGGTGGCAATGGCGGGTGTGAGGGAGGATCTCCCCCTCACCCCGCCCTACCTGCTCCACTTGGGAGCCCAGCGGAGCCCAACGGGGTAGAGGGACTCCCCCTATGAGGAAGTGAGGGGGCCTAGCCCGCTCAGCCAGCCCTGTAGGTCCTTCACCTCTCTTTTTTAGGAGACCGCATGGCCAAAGTGCGTGCGTGTTAAACCAATTTCGTGTGCGTGCAAGTGTGGTGGTTTTTGTGGGGGGGGGGTGGGCGTACTAAGCACAGGCTTACCTTGCATAGCACACCCACCGGGAGCCGAGCTGAGACCACCAAAATCAATTCACATGTAGCCGAGACCGGGATCCGAACCCTTGGCTGCAGAGGAGAACGGCTTATCAGCGCAGTGCCAATCACGTTGAGCCACCACAGCTCCTCTGAACTTCCCCTTTATAGTGTCATCGTATGTGCTGTACGTCACCACGCTTTGCTAGAGCATTTTTTTTTCACAATTGTGTATAGGCAAGGCCGATTTAACGATCGGGTTGAAAAAAACGTTGTTTTTTCTAGACCATTAAAAACGTCATTTTTTAGAAAGCCGAAAAACGGTTGTGTGTATGTGGCATTAGTCTTTAACCACTTTCCTACTAGCCATTTAAACCCCCTTCCTGCCCAGGCCAATTTCCATCTTTCAGCTCTGTCGAACTTTGAATGACAATTGCGCAGTCATGCTACACTCATTGTTCTTCACACAGCTTTATTCTGGTGGTACAGTATTTAATCACTACTGGGGATTTTATTGTTTTGCTAATCAAACAAAAAAAAAAACGGTTTTCATGGTTTGTTATAAAATTTTGCAAACAGGTAATTTTTCTCCCTCATTGATGGGCACTGATGAGGCTGCACTGATGGTCACTGATGAGGCTTCACTGATGGTCACTGATGAGGCTGCACTGATGGGCAGGCTGCACTGATAAGGTGGCAATGGTGGGGACTGATGAGGTGGCACTGGTGGGCACTAATAGGTGCCATTAATAGGAGGCACTGAAGGGCACTAATATGTGATGTTTGGAAAGGGGAGAGATATGTAAGAAGGAGATATATGTTTGATTTTGACAACAAGGTAAAAGGGGATGTTTAATAATAAGATGGACCGTGACTGTTGTGTTGTTTTGTAATAATGGTCTGTTATGTATTATTTTTTTTTATTTTTTTTTATATACATATGTGTTGTTCTGATTTGTTTTAAAATAAAAAAGGAATTATAATCGAAAAGAAAAATATGTGGCACTGATGGGTGGCACTGAAGGGCACTATGTAGCACTGATAGATAGCACTGATGGGCACTGATATGTGGCACTGGTGAGCATTGATGGGAGGCACCAGTAGGCACTGATAGTCAGCACTAATGATGGGGCACTGTTCAGCACTGGTAGGTGGCACTGGTGGGCACTGGTAGGTGGCACTGATTTGTACTGGTAGGTTGCACTAGTGGGGACTGGACAGGTGGCACTGGAGGGCACAGATGAGGTGGCAGTGGTTCTAGCAGTTCAGGACCAATGTCTTTCTGACAGAAGCTGGTGATCGGCTTTTTTTTCTGCTCATGCTGTTAGCATGAGGGAAAAAATGCTGATTACCGGCTCTGTTATACATCACGTGATCAGCTGTCATTGGCTGACAGCTGATCAAGTGGTAAGGGGTTGGGAACGACCCCTTTCTCTGATCTATGATCAGCCGAGTCTTGTAGACTCACTGACCACAGAGCGTGTCACGTGCCTCGCAGGGGGTGTGCAGGCAGCTCATGCATGGGAGGATGTACATGGACAATTTAGGCCCGCACTGTAGCTGTCTTTCGGCTATAGCGTGGGCGTGAAAGGGTTAAGCATGTACACTGCAAATATCCAAAGACCTTATTAGTACTCATATGTTATGTATTTTTTTTAATGCAACATCTGTACCATAAAATCATTAGCTGATAACATATTAGTGCATATTACATAACATGTTTTTTCTTGCCTTAGTCACCCCCCCCAAAAAAAAAAAAAATGTTGTGTTAATTAGTTAGAATTAATCATAGTGATGTTCCCACAAATAGACATGTTTTCTATAATGATCAACACAATTTCCCCACATTTAATTTGTATAAATCTGGCAACTGAACTTGGGATTATTAAAATAAAGCAACCTAATTCAGGATTCAGCTTAAGTGCAGACCTAAACTTTGGCTCTGTGCTGTGCCCATTGATTAGAGAGAGCCAAAAAAGCAGCTCAGCCAAAGCAATGATTCATTTTTACAACTCCAGCATCAAAGAAAAAATATGAGTCTGTTAAACTCACTGTGGTTCTAAAGAAACTTCACTGTTGGCAAGGCTATAGTCACTGAATATTTTCTGGCTCAGTTAATTCTATGTTCTTTTAGGGAGAGGAACATTTTGCTTAGCACATGCTAAGCTTGTTTTGTTTCCTTTATCATCTCACTGCTCCTCTTCTGTAGGTACAATATGTGCTATTTATTTCAAACCTACAGCAATTAAGTGCATACTTTAAAAACAAGGGTTGCACCGATACCACTTTTTTAAGATCGAGTACAAGTACCAATACTTTTTTAAAGTACTCGCCGATACCGATTACCGACACTTTTTTTAGGGTCATGTGACAGTTTTCAAAGCAGAATACCGACTGGCACTGCTAGGGGCAGTGACTGATGAGCACTGATTTTCAGCACTGATGAGCACTGCTAGGTGGCACTGACTGATGGGCACTGATATGCATCACTGATAGGTGGCATTGATTTGCAGCACTGATAGGTGGCACTGACTGATGGGCACTGATTTGCAGCACTGATAAGTGGCACTGATTGATGAGCACTGATAGGTGGCACTGACTGATAAGCAATGATTAGCAACTCTGATAGATGGCACTGATGGATGGCACCAATAGGCTGGCACTGATATGCTGGCACTGATGGCCGACACTGATAGGTGGCACTTATGGGCACTAATGGTTGGCACTGACATGCTGGCATTGATGGCTAGCACTGATAGATGGCCCTTATGGGAGCCGATATGCAGCACAGATAAGTGGCACTAAATAATGGGTGCTGATATGCTGGCTCTGATAGGCAGTGCCGCTGATAGAAATCATGGGGCCCCGTACAGCATACCTGACGGGGCCCCCCTTCAGCTCCACCCCTGATCCCTCTTTCAGCCACACCCCTGGCCCTGCCCTTGGCCCCTCCCCAGGCCCCCGCCTTGAAACAAAGTCCCATGATGCTAATGACATAACACAATATGGCATTGGCCGCATGGGTGGCACTGTTAGCAGGTAGCAAATGCTTTATGGCATTAGAGTCATGGGTGGCACTGTTCTGTAGCACAATATGGCATTGGCCGCATGGGTGGCACTGTCTGCAAGTAGCACATGCCACAACGCATGTGCTACCTGCAGACAGTGCCACCCATGCCGCCAATGCCATAATATTTAGATGCTGCAGTGCTGCAGACAGTAGATCTTGAATCCCCCCCCCCCCAAACAAGTGCATACCTGTTATCCTGGCCCCAGGACTCACTTCCTCCTTGATCCTGACTGTAGTGCAGTGCTGCTGTCTGCCTGCCTGACTCGCTGGTTGGAGTGTCACAAAAACTTTCTTCTGCCACTGTTTTTTTTCCTTCTGCTTCTGCCGCTGCTTTTTTATCTCCTGCCTGTTTCTCCTCACTGAGCGCCAAGTGCGGAGGGAGAAGAATCACTCCGCGGCGCCAGGGAAGGACAAGCTGTCCGGGACTTTATTCTGCAGAGGAGCAGGCGCGGTAGAGAACAGATTCTCTTCTGTGCCCGAAATAGAGGAAATAGTCCCGTCCTGCTGCCACCTACTTCACAAACGGAATTAAAGTAAGGTACTGAGCCAAAGAAAAAAAAAAATGTAGAAAGCAAGGGGGGGGGGGGGATGGGGGGTTTGTTGTGCTGGTTGGACGGATGACTAGCGATCAGGGCTGTGGAGGTTTTTTTTTTTTATTAACATTAATTAGGTTTGTCGAGGATGTTTGGGTCCCCCTGCTTGCCGGGCCCTGAACAACAGGGCCAGTTGTACTGGCCTATAAGCGGCCCTGCTGATAGGTGGCATTTATGGGCACTCATAGGTGGCACTTATGGGCACCGATGGGCAGCACTTATGGGCAATTATAGGTGGAACTGAAGAGCAGGCAGTGACAATGAAATGATGAGAGACAATCAATAACCGTTAAAAACTTCAAATTTGCTTGAATATACAAGTGTTGTGACTGCACTCGGCCTCAGTAAGCCAGCAGTTAGAAGGCAGTGGCAGACATCTTGTTACACCCACCCCATATTAGTTATTGAACTATATGGGGTGGGTGTAACAAGAGGTCTGCTGCTGCCTTGTGACTGCTGGCTTACCAAGGCCGAGTGCAGAGTGTACCAAGATGGGAGCCACACTATTCAATCTCCGACAAAGATCGGGGCCATGACTTCCGTAAATGGATGTGATGGCCCGGGTCACCATTTCTGATGAAACATGCAGCTGTAAGTGCGACCCACACCCCTGCCCCTGGCCAGCTTACCTTCCACTGCTGCCAGCCCAGGACTTGCTCTCCACTGCCAGGATTCGCTATTCGCTCTGCCCACTGACTTCAGGAACCGCCTCTTCATACAAACCTCAACCCGATTGAATGCCTTTGGGATGAAATAGAGCGGAGACTATGAGCCAGGCCTTCTCGTCCAACATCAGTGCCTGACCTCTTAAATTCACTTCTGGAAGAATGGTCAAACATTCCTATTGACACACTCCTAAACCTTGTGGGCAGCCTTCCCAGAAGAGTTGAAACTGTTATACACAGCTTCAAAGAGTGGGCCAACTCATTATTGAACCCTACAGACTAAGACTGGGATGACATTAAAGTTCATGTGCGTGTAAAGGCAGGTGTCCCAACATTTTTGGTAATATAGTGTATATGCACTATGAGGGTTATTTACTAAAGGCAAATCCACTTTTCACTACAAGTGCAAAGTGCACTTGAAATTGCACTAAAAGTGCACTTTGAAGTGCAGTTGCTGTCGATCCGAGGGGGACATGCAAAGATAATAAAAAATAGCATTTTAGTTTGCACATGATTGGATAATAAAATCAGCAGAGCTTCTCCCCATTTCAGATCTTCCCCTTAGATCTACAGCGACTGCATTTCCAAGTACACTTTCAGTGGCAATTTCAAGTGCACTTTGCACTTGTAGTTTGTACTTGTAGAGCAAAGTGGATTTGCCTTTCGTAAATAACCCCCTATATTACCATTTCTTGAGAAATTCTTAGATATACTGTACCAATATTAAGCAATGTTGGTTTTATAAGACAAGTTTTAAGCCTTGGGGTCTTTGATAGCTGATGTTTGGTAAAAGCTTTGCTTTTTTATACTTGTATACATCCAACAGTTTGCTGCATTGCCATGTGAAACTGTACAAGGGTTTAAAATGAATACAAATGAGTTAGAATTTGAGAAAAAAAAATTAACATCATTATGTGTTCAGTCATGTATACAATTACAAGTGATACCTGTGAATTTTCCAGACCAAGATGGATTGCCTCATTTACTAAAGAGTTCTCATTCTATTAATAATAGGCTGGCTGCTCTGAATTTTGTTACCTCAGTATGTCACTCAGAGAAGAAGCGGTGTAGGCAAAGAAGCTACCATAAGGGACATAGGTGCTCCAACAACACTATACAGAAACTGTTCAGATGACAACAGCAGACATGATTGAGAAATGACCCTGAACATTTTGAAACACTAAGTAGCTTACAAATCACTAGTATTGAATACATTTGTCACATTGCATGTCCCTTGGATAAAAGAAGATTTTTTTTTCAAATCAAGTGAGGTTCCAGTTAGCAAAACATATCCTAATTTCAAGGAGAGATGGGAAGAATAACAGATTCTGGGTAGATTGACAACATTTCACTTGATGATATTGAACCAACAATGCCACTGTTTTTGAACCCTCACCCTAAGACTGAATTAGGCGGGAATAATCTTCTTAAAGTTATATCAAAACCTTTGTTATTAAAAAAAAAAAATCATGTTATAGTTTCAATATTTCTTTATTTAAATGTTGATGTAAAAGAAAATGGTGTGCATTTGCTATAACAAGTCAGAATTTGCAGATCTAGAAGACAGATCTCGCCGTAATAATAGAAAAATGTGTGGCATATTTGAATCAGTGCAAGCATCTGAAATCCCCATGTATGTTTTGAGGCATGCTTAAGGCCCTGTACACATGATCAGTCCGAACTGATGAAAACGGACTGAAGTTTATTTTCATTGGTTCACAGACTGATGGTCTGATGTGCGTACACACCATCAGTTCAAAAACCGATCGTGTCAGAACGCGGTGAAGTAAAACACAACAACGTGCTGAAAAAAAATACGTTCAATGCTTCCAAGCATGCGTCGACTTGATTCTGAGCATGCGCGGGTTTTTGAACCGATGCTTTTGCATACTAACGACTGGTTTGGACCAATGGTCCGGCGTCCATCAGTCCGATTTTAAAGCAAGTTTTAAAACAAGTTTTAAAACTTTGGACTAAAGGACAACAGACTGATGGGCCATACACACGGTCGGTTTGGACCGATGAAACTGGACTTCAGTCCGTTTTCATCAGTTTGGACTGATCGTGTGTACGCGGCCTAAGACCTTGCTACCTGAACTTAAAAATATTGAACTTGTTGATTGCATGCACAGGCTCTCAGGTCTTCCCACCTGTCTGACTCAATCCCACAGGATGTGATACTATGAATCCACTTCTATCACAGAAAATAAAATAATGTACTTTTGGAGTGTGATCCAAGAAGGTATAGCTGACCCTAAGTAACACTTTGTGGTGAGAATGGGCTTTTTGCATAATGTCCTCTTTCAAATGATAGGAGTGGACCCTGCAGATGGCATCACATGGTTTGGAAGCTGGGCTCTTAGGCTGTAGGGCCCGGTGTGCTCTGTCCATCTCAATGTGTTTAGAGGGAGGTTCTCCCAGCAAGGTGTTGCATAGGGTCTGTAAAGTGGATTGGAGGTCCTCAGGTCCAACAGGTTCTGGTAGGCCCCTCATGCGGATGTTATTCCTGCGCTCTCGTGCCATCCCAAAAAATGTTATACTGATGTTGTCCAAGAATGTTTTTGTCTATAATCTGCTTGCAAAATGTGTGTATTTTTTTTTCTTGTTTGACTCCACAGTTCCCTTCTACGCCACAGGAATGGCAGAATGTGGCATCCCAGTTTGCCCTGCAGTGGGACTTTCCCAACTGTGGGGGGCAATAGATGGGAAGCACGTTCCACCCCATTTGGGATCTTATTATTAAAACTATAAAGGGTTCCACAGTATTGTGATGATGGCGGTGGTGTCGGTGAACTATGAATTTTTGTATGTGGACGTGGGGAAAAATGTCCACACTACAGGCGCAAAATACATTACTGGCCCTGGAGGCTGGCTGTACTGGCTTTGCCCCCCCCCCCCAAAGCGCCAGTGCTGTGTGTCAACAATATGTGGACTATTTTATGGGTAGGGGGGCCATTGCTACGCCAGATGAATTTTGATTTCTTCTAAATAAATATATTTGTACTCGGAGTCTCAGGTGATCGTGCTAAGGAAAGGTCTAAGGGGAAAACAGGGAAATTGATCTGAGGTGGGAAAGTGACCTGAGGTGTGCCTGGGTCACGTGGTCAGTATGCCTAAAAGGGGCATACCCAAGTAGAAGTAAAAGAAGAAATAGCAATAAAAAACGGGATGGGTGGGTGGGACACAAGAAAACCGACGCCCAGAAGGAGGATGGAGGGCGGGTTTAAATACCTCCCGACTCCTCCTACAAACCCAGGCTGACCTACGGTCAGCCTTTCACTTGTACTCGGAGTCTCAGGTGATCGTGCTAAGGAAAGGTCTGAGGGGAAAACAGGGAAATTGATCTGAGGTGGGAAAGTGACCTGAGGTGTGCAGGGGTCACGTGGTCAGTATGCCTAAAAGGGGGCAAAAAATAAAACAGTAGGATGAGCTAGGCAAGAGATTCGAAATGAAAGTAACTGTATGCAACCACAAGCCCCCAACGTAAGAATGCCTGTGACAGACATGTGGAGCTGACATATGTCCGGAAAAGAAAGCCGACTACCGCCAATCTAACTTCTCAACAACGAGAATACAGTACACCTGCACCTGTACTGCAAGCACGGCCCAGAGAGGATATTGAAGTTCTACCCTGGTTAAGCAGCAGGGAATGGCTACGAGTCATGCCCTGTGCTAGCAGAGAAGGGAGTACTAGGGAAAGTAAAGTGGCCTATCCCCGAGTACATCTGCAAAAGTCTAGTGCCCAGACTGTCCTGGGCCCAGCTTGAAAACCCGTTTGAGCTGAAAGTGGCAAAAGAAGCAAAAAGGCAAGTAGGAACTGAATGTCAGTGAGAAAAAGAACCCAGGACTTGAAGATCAAGCTCCGTCTGTAAAAAAGAAGGCTGTATCAGGAGTTTCAAGGAGAGCGTGCTACCATGCATAGAATTTGTAACCGGAGAAAGACAAATGACGGCAAACTCTGCGATATCTGCTGCCCGTGACATGAAATCTGCAAAGAAGAACAACATCGTTAAAAACATAATCAACGAGCCCCAACTCACCTTAGGAGAAGGAAAAATCCCTACCTCCCTTACCCCTACCTACGTAGGTGTCCGTGACTAACACACGCAGTAACGTAGAGCAGGAACGAAAATGTAGCGGAAGACTGAAATGTGTCAGTCTCAAGAAACTAGCAAGGCTGAGCAACCTGAGGCAAATCAGGCCAATTAAAAACGTAACACTCAAGCCTATGAACCTGAAGACGTGTCAGGCAAGTGATGTAACTAGTGAGATAATGTGACGTATAAACGTGATGAAAGCCGTGAGAAGCGGATGAGGGGACTTGCCACCGCACAAGCCAATTAGAAACGAACATCTCAATCCGACAGTACCCGTAGACGTGACAGGTAACCAGCAGTGGAGAGTGGCCATGAACAAATATGAATGCACAGACTATGAAAATACAATGTAGGTAAGTGTGGACTAATGCAGCTGGACTGAGAATGAGACAAACCCATGAATTGCAAAGGCCGAGCAACCTGAGGCGTAGCAGGCAAATTAAAAACGTACACTCAGGGCCGATGAACCTGAAGACGTGTCAGGTCATAGTATGTCGAGATGCATGAAACGTATGAGAAATGGATGAGGAGACTTGCCACCGTACAAGCCGATTAAAAACGATCATCTCAATCCGTAAGCACCCATAGACGTGATAGGTGACCCCCCCCCCAGCGGTGAAACGCCATGAATCTACAATGATGATATCAAACTACCAACTAGAAACCATCACGACTGAAACCTATATGATAGACCTGAAGTTGCATGAGCGACAGGAAGTAGCATGAGAGACATAAGCAACCGAGCACAAGAATAGCATAAGAAGAAAAGCATGAGAAGTGAATAGTACGAGAAACGTGAATAGTACGAGAAACGTGAATAGTACGAGAAACGAAAAAACATGAGAAACACGAATAGCATGAGAAGCGTAATACACTTGAGAACATAATACCCAGAACAGCGTAAACGTATGAGAAGCGTAATCGTATGAGAAGTGTAATCGTATGAGAAGCGTAATCGTACATACATACATTAATAACCAATAATTGCATCACAACTAAAACCTGCAAGAGAAACGTAAATACGAGAAAACATGAATAGTATGAGAAACGTAACGTAAAACGCACCGTAGAAACGTAAAATTGTCTGAGGAACGAAAAAACATGAGACATAACTGCATGAAACAATGTAAAATAGCATGAGAACATAACTAGCCTGAGAAACGCGACACATGAAAGTGCAACGCACAAGAACATGACTAGCGTTAGAAACGTAATCGCAAGGGAACATGACCAGCATGAGAAACGTGATCGCCTGGGAACCGTAACTAGCTCGAGAAATGTGCACATGAGAAAACTTAACCGCATGGACATGAGAAATGAAAACACACGAGTAAACCATGAGAAACGTAATCACATGAGAACATGACATCCTGAGAAACGTCACGCAATCACATGAGAACGTAACCGCATGAGAAACGTAACGCATGAAAAACGTGATCGCCTGAGAACCATGAGAAACGTAATCGCATGAGAAACAAAAAAAAAATAAAAAATCACATGAGAAACGTGATACCATGAGAAACGTAATTGCATCAGTAACAAACACATGAGCCGTAATCGCATGAGAAACGTAATCACATGAGGAACCATGAGAACGCAATTGCATGAGAAACTATGAGGAAACTTAACCGCATGAGAAACGTGATTGCATGAAAAACGTAGTCGCATTAAAAAACGTAAACGCATCCGAAACAAACTCACATGAGAACATAAAACCATAATCGCATGAGAAACAAACCCGCATGAAAACTGCAATCGCACCAGAAACGTAATCGCATGAGAACATAATACCATGGGAAACGTAATCGCATGGAAACATAGTCGCATGAAAAACAGCCGCCTGAAAAAATGTGATCGCATCAGAAACATGATACCATGGGAAACGTAATCATATCAGAAACATAATACCATGGGAAACGTAGTCGCATGGGAAACAGAGTCACATGAAAAAACAGTCGCATTAAAAAACGTAGTCGAATTAGAAACATATACCATGGGAAACATAGTCGCATGGGAAACGTAGTCACATGAAAAACTTAATCGAGTCAGAAACATACCATGGGAAACATAGTCGCATGGGAAACGTAATCGCATGAGAAGACACCATGAGAAACGTAATCGCATGGAAACGTAGTCGCATGAAAAACATAGTCGCATGAAAAAATAAGAATACCATGGGAAACGTAATCGTATCAGAAACATAATACCATGGGAAACGTAGTTGCATGGGAAACGTAGTCGCATGAAAAACGTAATCGAGTCAGAAACATACCATGGGAAACGTAGTCGCATGGGAAGCGTAGTCACCGCATGGGAAACGTAGTCCAATTAGAAACATATACCATGGGAAACGTAGTCGCATGGAAAACGTAGTCACATGAAAAACGTAATCGAGTCAGAAACACACCATGGGAAACAGTCGCATGGGAAACATAGTCGCATGGGAAACATAGTCGCATGGGAAGACACCATGAAAAACATAATCGCATGAGAACGTGATCGCATGAGAAACGTAACACACGAGGACCATGATCGCACATGAACATAATCGCATGAGAAACCATGGGAAACATAATCGCATGAGAACTACCATGTGAAACGTAATCGCATGAGAACCACCATGAAAACCGTGATTGCATGAGAAACGTAACACGATGACCACGATCGCACGCGAACGTGATCGCATGAGAACGTGACCGCACGTGAAACATAATCGCATGAGGACATCACTAGCATAAGAAACATTGCAGGAGGACATTACTAGCATAAGAACACATAGCATGAGGACATAACTAGCATGAAAAACGTAATCGCCTGACATGAATCGCCTGACATGAATCGCATAACATAAGAGAAACGTAACCATCAGAAGAACCTTAACTAGCAGGAGAAACTCAGAAACTTTGACGTGGAGCCCTCAGCACCCACTGGGCTGTCACTGGGAGACATGTGTCACAGGGGAGGAAACAGGCCGCGCTGGGGAAGATGCTCCTTCAGCCAAACAGCGCTCAGCTACATGACACAGCTAGGAGGAAGCAGAGTACGGACAGGGAAAGCACATGCCCACACACCCGACCCCCCCCCTGCACCGGGATGCGACCTCCGATGCTGACTGAGCCCACCAAACTACCGCACCTGACCCAACCAACATCCCCCCATGTGAGGTACTAGACTAGCTTGAGGAGCCATGGAGCAGGTGACGTCATTGGAGCAAACGGGGGGCGGGAGGAACAGGCGGGCGGTCTCCATGGAGCCCTGTACCATGTGGATGTGGGTGCCCGGAGGAGTGAGATGGAGGACGGCTGGCTCCCCTCTCACCGAGTATGCCCGGAGGAGCAGGAGGGAGAATGGAGGGACCCCCCACAGCGTGAGCCCGAGTGGAGAAGCAGGCGGCCCCTATGATGCTGACAAGGGCCTGGCTGACATGGTGGACAGCCCCCCCAATGGTGCCTGCCACAACTACAGACCTGCACCCCCCTGCAATCATCGGGAGAAGCGGTGGGGCGGTTGGGGTGAGCAGTGCTCAGCTGACAGAGGAGGATGGGGTACAGACAGTCCGGTCCGCTGGGAATCCTGAGGAGAGCACAATGGTCACCTGCAGCAGCTGCCTCCATTGCTCTGGACAGAAACAGGAAGTGACGTGCAATACCCAGAAACCCCACACACAAGAAAACCGACGCCCAGAAGGAGGATGGAGGGCGGGTTTAAATACCTCCCGACTCCTCCTACAAACCCAGGCTGACCTACGGTCAGCCTTTCACTTGTTTTTCCTGAAAAATTCTTGAATGGTATTTTTTGCTTGTGTTTCTTTTATCTGTCAGCAAGGTTCTCTTGGTGCACTTGTAGAGCCATGTGTATTTTTCTTTAGTAATTAACCACCATTGTCAGTGTCTAAACCCACAGAATAACCTTAAAGTGCCCGGAAAAACAACCACACCTCAGAGCTAGTCAGTGAGGCAGATGGATTAGCTACAGGAGCTCCACAACGGCGCACGTCTCCTAGGAGTAGGAGCGTGTGTGCTTTAGCTCCAGGCAGGCGTAGGAGGCAGACAGGCAGAGTCTCTCCCAGCCCTGCTAGCCCAGTCCACACTCCAGCTCCAGCCATGGAAAGTCCTGTGCCCCAATCTGATCTCTCCTCCAGCTCAGCTCCCTGGCTCTCCGCAGGTAAGAGCCCTCCACCAAAGCTGCTGACGGCCGTCCTTTTCAGGATAAAGCCGCAGCAATACGGATCTCCCCTGCTCCCTTTTGGCTCCTTTCTTCGATTCCCTGCACTCCCACACCTCCATCTTCATTAGGGGCCCCCTCCTGCCACCTCCCCGCGGCAATTTCCGCCGTTCTGGGGCTTTTTTGAGAGAACCGCGCCAGGCCGCCCTGAATCGCGGGGCCGCGGTCTAGGAAAGACCGCGGCTTCACTTGCGGCCTAACGGCGCGCCGCTCCCCACGCCTCTGCTGTCCTCACCCAGCCTCCAGGAAACCCCCCTTACCCCAGAAGGACAGTCACTCGTCCTTGTTTTCACCCTCTCAGCCCCCAGCTCTTACAGAACCACCCTATCTGTCAGCCCTCATCCCACTGCCTGAGCAGGCAGCCATCCTACCAGACTAGCAACACGTTCACCCTCTCATCCCCAGCCCCCCCTTGTCTCTCCAACGTACAGAAGCTTGATCCAGGGGTTACCGATCGCCTCTCACAGGGGTCAGGAAGGGATTTTTTCCCTACCGGAGCATATTGGCCTAGCGCCGCCAGGGTTTTTTGCCTTCCTCTGGACCAAGCCAGGAGAGAGGAATTAGCCAATTCCTCTCCCCACTGCCCCTGAAATCTCCCCCCCGGTGTATTGGCGATCATGGCATGTCGGCAATATTCTGCCGAAACCATTTGGAGTCTGAGGCAATGCGCCGCAATACTGCCAGCCATCACCAAAAAGGCCCTAAGAACTGAGCGACTATTGAGAATCGATCATAGATCGACTGTCAGACATTTCAGCCATTTACCCCAGCTCAAGCACATATCATGTGCTCTGATTAACACAAGATCGGCAGTAAAACACCGACTAGAAATCCGCGACTTCATTCAACAAAATGATTTAGACTGTCTCTTTATTACAGAGAGCTGGCTCACAGCCGACTATTCTAGGAGAACTGGTGCCAGAAAATTACTGTATCATAACGGAAAACAGAATAGGGCAAAGAGGAGGCGGCCTGGCGGTGATCCACAAGACTCACCTTACGATCACCAAACCAGTCCGCCAAAACCCTCTTCCATTCATGGAAACCCTTACTCTACAACTACAAACAACTTCAAAAGAGACCGTCCACATTCTGCTCTGCTATAGACCGCCCGGCCCAAAATCGCAGCTGCTATCATCATGGACGGATTTCTTCTCCACTTACACCCTCAACAGCAAACATCTTTTGCTGCTCGGGGATTTCAATCTCTGGGCCAACTCCTCACAAGACCCCATTGCCGATGCCTGTATTAACCACCTGGAAGGATTAGGATTACAGCAACTAGTATGTGGGCCCACACATGCTTCAGGTCACACACTTGATCTTATTTTCAGACAAGCTCTGGAAATAACAATTTTGGAAAATGAAAAGTTGCCATGGACAGACCACCATGCACTTAAATTCATTATTTCCACAACCCCCCCTGCAACAAAAACATCAAATCCAGTGACAACACACTGGACTAGATGTCAGAAGAAGCTCCACTCGGAACTCTTCAAAACTACTTTAAGGAAAAAAATAGAAACAACTCAGCCGCATCAAATGGCCGTTGAAACATTGGAAGCCATAAACTCGGCCATGCTACAGTCAGCCGACTTGGTAGCGCCGAAACGAAGAACCCGCATCCGGAAAAACAACCACAGCTGGTTTAACAACCAGCTGTCGTTACTGAAGCAAGAACGCAGAAGGGCAGAATCTGCCTGGAAAAGATGTTCTTCAGAGCTAAACCTATCCATCTACAAGGCGACAACAAGAAAATACCACAAAGAAATTTTCCAAGCCAAGAAAAATTATTTTTCGGAGGCTATCAACAGCGCCTTAAACCGCCCCCGCGAACTCTTCAAGATGGTCACCCAGACCATGAAACCAGGATGCATTGAAGCCCCCAGTTCGGACACACAAGAATTTTGCAATGAACTATCGGATTACTTCATTAATAAAATCGATTCCCCCCTCAGCCCCCCCTGCAGCCTCTCACACAGCACCCATAATAATTCTCCTATATCGGGTAAGTTTACCCTGGAACCCATCTCCATCGAGACCACTAAGAATGTCATTGGTACTTTGCGTAATGGCACAGCGCCAAATGACATTATCCCCACAAAACTGCTGAAGGAATGCGCCTACATCCTGGCTCCTCCCATCACGCAGCTTATCAACCAGTCTTTCTTGGAGGGCATAGTGCCCTCACAGTTGAAAGAGGGTATAATCCAACCCATCATGAAGAAACCCTCCCTGGACCCCAAGGACCCACTCCACCGCCGTCCCATAACAAGCCTCAATGTACTCTCAGGCCTCGTACACACGATCGGACATATCCGATGAAAACGGTCCGCGGGCCATTTCCATCGGATATGTCCGATCGGGAGTTTGATCCGATGGCGTGTACACACCATCGGATCAAATTCCCCGCCGCCGGACGGCGCGGTGACGTGGCGGTGACGCGGCGGTGACGTTGACGCCGCCACGTCATCGCACCAGGAAGTTAAACACTTCCGCGCATGCGCCGAATCCATTCGGCGGCGACGCGGCGGCGGTGGGGGACGACATGTCTGCTGGTAAGTGTACTAACCAGCAGACATGTCGGGCGGACAGATTCCACCGGATAGATTTCAAAGCATGCTTTGAAATCTGTCGGGTGGAGAAATCTGTCCGCTAGCCCATACACACGAGCGGAGATGTCTGCTGAAACGGTCCATCGGACCGTTTTCAGCGGACATATCCCCTTGTGTGTACGAGGCCTCAAAGGTAATGGAGAAAGTAGTGGTACAACAGCTGCAACAGCATCTAGATACCCACAAGCTACTTGACCCATTGCAATCAGGCTTCCGTCCCAGACACGGGACGGAAACAGCATTGCTGAAAGTATGGGATGATGTTCTCAAGGCCGCAGACGAAGGAGAATCTTGTCTTCTAGTTCTGTTGGACCTAAGTGCAGCGTTCGACACTGTAGACCACAAACTGTTACTGACTCGGCTTGCTGAAGTAGCCAGAGTTGCAGAAGGCGATTTATCTTGGTTCTCCTCTTTTCTGGAAAACCGATCGCAAACAGTGAAGTTAGGACCTTTTACGTCTGAGAAACGCACAGTAACATGCGGAGTCCCTCAAGGATCGCCTCTGTCACCAGTGCTGTTTAACATATATCTTCGTCCTCTTTTTGAGATTATCAGCAGCCAAAAACTGCTCTACCAATCATATGCAGATGACACGCAACTGTATTTCCGCATCTGCAACAGAAAGGATCACCACCTCAATCTAGAGACATGCCTCTCTTTGATAGAGGACTGGATGACAAAGAGTTATCTTAAACTCAACGGAGCGAAAACAGAACTTCTCCTGTTTCACGCCAAGCGCAGGAATCAACTTTCAACAGCGTGGACCCCCCCGCCTATTTTGGGCAAACTCATCACCCCTAGCGTCAAAGTCAAAAGCCTAGGGGTCATTTTTGACTCCTTTATGACAATGGACGCACAAATAGGGTCAGTAGTCAGCGGATCTCACCATCTGCTGCGCCTACTATGCAGACTCACTTCGTTCATCCCTAAAGAAGATTTAGCGGTCGTGGTGGGAGCAGATGTAAACTCCAGACTGGACTATGCAAACGCCCTCTACCTCGGACTCCCCAAGTACCAAATCGCTCGTCTACAAGTCGTTCAGAATACGGCCGCCAGACTTGTGACTGGGAAAAAACCCTGGGAATCCATCTCACCTTCACAGAGAGCCCTTCATTGGCTGCCAGGTAAAGACAGAATTGCTTTTAAAGCTCTCTGTCTTACGCATAGATGTGTCCATGGGAATGCCCCCCTTTATTTATGCGAAATAATAAAAGCTCATAACCCCAATCGCGTATTTCGATCCACTAATCAGAACCTGCTCCAGGTTCCGAAAGCCAACTTCAAGTCCAAAGGAGAAAAAAGATTCGCGATCCAAGGTCCCAGACTATGGAACGCTTTACCAACCAGCATTCGGTTGGAGGAGAACCACCTAGCATTTAGGAAAAAGGTCAAGACTTTTCTCTTTTGATATCAAAGGAGACAGGAACAACAAGCGCCCAGAGGCCATTCAGTTCGCATGTGCCGCGCTATATAAGTTTTCATTCATTCATTCATTCATTAAACAATTATTTTATTTTACTCCTTGCACATTTTAAATTGTGCGTAATTTTTTGTAACTAGAAAATATAACATGTATTACAAATTTGTCAATGCAATTTTTTTGCAAAAACGTATAAAGCAAGCATGTTTTCAAACCAGAAACATTTAAAACTCTGTAACATATTAAGTTCAACGTGTTCAATTTGTAGACAAGATCAGACATTCTATTGTGTTTAAAATGTTTGTATCTTGTCTTCAGAAAAGATTGGGTGATGTCAACCCTAGAAAAGACACATTTTGAAGATGCATAAAACATGGTGTATCAAAAAGGGGCTTTCTAGTCTGTTGGGCTGCACCCAAAAAACACGTACATTGATATTCCGTGATGGTAGATAGCACATGTTGACACAGTGGGGGTTATTTTATGAAAGGCAAATCCACTTTGTACTACAAGTGCACTGTCAGTGCACTTGAAAACTGCACTTGGAAGTGCAGTCGCTGTAAATCCGAGGGGGACATGCAAGGGGAAAAAAAATTTTTTTTAGCTTGCACATGATTGGATGATAAAATTAGCAGAGCTTCCCCTCATTTCAGGTCTACCCCTCATCAGATTTACAGCGACTGCACTTCAAAGTGCACTTGCAGTGCACTTGTAGTGCAAAGTGAATAACCCCCACTGTTTGCATCATCAAAATGTGGCTTTTTAATTTACACAATGTTCCAAAAAAATATAATGTAAAAAAATAAAAACATGGATTATGTTAAAAAAAATGATTCTATCCTTCCAAGAGCATAGATCATGTTCTTTAGTTTGATCTCGATCTGCTTGTTTTTTTTCCCTTGATAATGTCCAAGGGGTAGGTTCTTGGTCCACAAGCAGAACATCACCTAAAATTAAAAAAAAACACACCATATATTATTAATATGCAGGCATACATCTATTACCAAAATTTGTGGCGTATGACACTGACCTGTTGTGGTGCCAGTTTCCACCCCTTCCTCCACTTCTCCTTCCTCCACATCCCGTGGTTGGGGGACTCTTGGAGGTGTGGGGTTCCTGGACTCCAGAGTAGAAGCTCTTTGAAGCCCTATGAGAATGAAACAGAAGGTATACTTTAGCAAAATGATATTTAAGGCCAGAAAGAGGAATAGGAATCATTCTTTGGAAGCGTGGGACAATTGACTGTTAGGGCAGAGTTCCAAGCTGAACACTTGATTGTATCCCTTTTCAAAGCTGGCACATTTATCTATATTGGTCAAGTTTCACACATTGAAACACCCCAAGTATCCACTGGATCACCTGTGTGGGACCACCCTAAAAAGCATATTCTTGTGGCCCACACTAGTGCTCCTTAGTCCAGGTCTGTAACCAGCTACTGAGCATCCTCTACATACATTACACTGAATCCAGTTATAGCATTTAAGTGTAGTTACCAACACATCTAGACAGCAATGTTCAAAAAATCTTCTACAATAAATAGTCATGAGCAAATTTAGTTAACCCTGTATCTGGCAAAAGAACAATGTTTAATGTGCCCACAAACATGAAAGTTGCCATCTTTAATATCTTATCTTAAATAATCTTTAATAACTGTCCAACATTCCAGAAAAGCTCATGCAGCAACATGCAAGTAATAATAATCATAGTAAAACACAGAAAAATTACTTAGCTTTTCCAAGAACTTTCTTTATCCTCCTTACTGCTCTGGCTCCCTGAGCTTGAGGTCAGACCACCGTTTCCGCAGCTATTCTGTAGATCTGTGCACCCCAAATATTTTGTGAAGAGTTTTCACCACTTTTTCCATAATTTTGGCCTTGAATTTATGTCCCAGTTCCTGGACAGGCGGAGGGAGCTGCCTGCTCTGTGGGAAACAAAAAACAAATTAAATAAAAAATAAAAAAAGGAGCCAGGAAGGCAGTACTTGAGACCCTGCTTAAATTTAAGGATCCCCACAGCCACCATCCAAAACATTGGGACCATTAGGGCCACATATAGGAAGGAGCACAATATAGTCCTGGAATCAATGAGTTCAGGAGCAATAGCAGAGAATGTATATGTACTAAGTCTGTGGTACTACAGAAAATTTAGCTTTCTTGACAACCATCTGGAAGTCAGGGAATCCCTTTCCACCCTTCCCTCCAGACTTCGCTCCAGCCTTCCCTCCAGCCAACCCTCCAGCCTTTCCTCCACCCCAACTGAGCCTTCTTCGGAGGACCAACCTGAGATCCTGGAAGAACCGGATTTGGACATATGGAGCCCGGTATAGTAGAAACAATTTGTGTAGTAGATTACTTGTACTTAAAAATATGATGTAAAATAGATGTTACTCTTGCTCCAAAATTATTGTTTGAAAAAAAGTGTTTGGCATATCAATAGACAGTAGTGGACAAAAATGAGGGGGACAAGAAGGAAAATTCTGGGGTCTGAGCTATTTATTAACATTCAATTAGTCATGAGCTGAAAAATGTGTGTGATTGATGAAGCCAAAAATTAATATATGTCCCTTTTTTTTGACACAGGGAGAGCTCAGCCAGGGTGAGGGTGGAGAAATTGTGAGCCAAGAGGAGGCATGGGTGAGTGGCAGCCAGGATGTGGCAGGGCCCAGCGGCAGCCAGGAGGTGGCAGGGCCCAGCGGCAGCTAGGAGGTAGAAGGGCCCAGCACTAGATCCCAGATTCCTACACTCTGCCTACCAGAAGGGCCAGGAAGGGTAGATGGAGGAGGAAAAACTTGCCCTCATTAGGAGGCTACTGCTGCCCTCAGAGAGCCCCCACCGCTAAAGAGGGCTATGGCACCCTTATGGCAGCCAAAATGACACAAATGGAGATGGGCCAACGTCTCCTGAGTGAGACCCTCATTTGCAAGGTCATTAACAGGGGGTTGATGGGCCAGCTGACCCAATACTCAGACCTTGCGCCAGTCACCCCTCCTCCTCCTGGCCCAAGCTCACCCCCAGAGACACAGCCTCCGAAGAAGAGTGGAAGGAAGGCTACAGAGAAGGCTGCAGAGAAGGCTGCAGAGATGGCTCGAGGGAAGGTTACAAAGAATACAAGGAAGTTATGGCATTGCTTCCAGATGGTCTGACAGAAGGCACAGGCTATTGTAGTACCACAGACTGGGGACATATATCTCACCTGCTGCTGTTCCTGACCCCTGGGGGTCCAGGACCAGATTGGGCTCCCAACTATGCTTCTCCAAATCCCAATTTTGTGTTTATATTATTTGATGTGTGCCCTGTGGTCAAAAGGATGCACAAATTGAAGCAGGGTCTCCAGCATTGCCTTCATCTTTATTTAATTTTTTATTATGAGCCAGAATAAATGGAATTTATGTTTACAGTAAATACTTGACCATGTGTTTTGATTCAAAAATTAAAGTAGAGTAGGCAGGGACATTTCAAACATACAATATCAAATTAACAAGGGACACCAAGGGGGCGTGGCCAGGCAGCGGATGTAGCCGGATGCATCTTCAGCTCCTCTCCGCCGAATCTCCTCCAATATATTCCTAGGACTCATTCCATCACTCAGGTTTCACGCTAGGTGGCAGCAGTGAGGCAGACGGATTAGCATCAGGAGTTCACTGCGGCGCACGTCTCCTAGGAGTAGGAGCGTGTGGGCCATAGCTCCAGGCAGGCGTAGGAGGCAGATAGGCAGTGTCCCTCCCAGCCCTGCAGCCGTGCTCCAGCTCTGGCCAAGCCTTGACTCTATAGTTTCACCCCTTAAGCGAATCTTTTTCTCTCCTCCTGAGCCCCCCTTCTCCCTTCTCCAGACATCCTCCCCAGGTAGGCACTATTTTTTTCTGTTCTACCTCCCCTGGAACCGACTGACGGCCGTCCTTTTCAGGACAAGCCACCAGATTGCTGGGGCCTTTCTCACCTACCCTTACCACCCACCAGTCAAGCAACCCTCCCCCGGCATCTCCCCGCCTCTATCCCCCGGTATTTCCCGTTTTTTCCCCGGAACCGCGCCAGCCACTGCTGATTCGCGGCCGCCGCATCTCAGGAAAGGCCGCGGCTTCATCCGCGGCCTAGCGGCGCCCCGCTCTCTCGCCAGTAATATCACCTATAACCGCCCAAGAGTTCACCCCCAGCCCCTGTAGGACTCATCCACCCTAGCTTAACAACTTGTCCCCCCACCCCGGCTCACCAACTCACCCAGCTGGCCACACACCAGCCTGGGTCCCAGGTCCTGCTCCTGGCTGGCGGCCATCTTGGTACACCCAGCAGCAGTGTCAGCTCTCTCCTCCCCCCCACACCCCCCCCCCCATTGTGTACAACTCAATAGCACTTGATCCAGGGGTTTTGCCCGATCGCCTCTCAGGGATCAGGAAGGAATTTTTTTCCCCTACCCAAGCAAATTGGCATAGCAACGGTTAGGGTTTTTTTTTGCCTTCCTCTGGACCAAGCCGGGAGGATTCACCGAATCCTCTCTTCATCGCCACCATAAAAAAACGACTCTTTCCCCCGGTGAATGGCTACCATGGCTAATCTGCGGTACTCTGCAGAAACCATTTGGGATCTGAGGCGTTTTACCGCCATACTACCAGCCATCACCAAAAAGACCCTAAGAATTGAGCAACTTTTGAGGATCGATCGACGATCGACAGTCAAAAGTTTTAGCCGTTTACCCCAACCTAAGCGCATTTCATGTGCTCTGATCAACACAAGATCGGCAGTCAAACACCGACTTGAAATCCATGATTTCATTCTACAACACGATCTAGACTGTCTCTTCATTACAGAGAGCTGGCTCGCAGCCGACTGTAACACCATTCTAGGAGAACTGGTGCCAGAAAACTACCGTATCATAACGGAAAACAGAATAGGGCAAAGAGGAGGAGGCCTGGCGGTGATTTGCAAAACTCAGCTTGCAATCACCAAACCAATCCTTCAAAATCCTCTTCCATTCATGGAAACCCTTACGCTACAACTGCAAACAAATTCAAAAGAGACCATCCATATTTTGCTCTGCTATAGGCCGCCCGGCCCAAAATCGCAGCTGCTATCATCATGGACGGATTTCTTCTCCACTTACACCCTCAACAGCAAACATTTTTTGCTGCTCGGGGATTTCAACCTCTGGGCCAATTCCGCACAAGACCCCATTGCCGACGCCTGTATCAACCACTTGGTAGATTTAGGGGCGCAGCAACTAGTATGTGGATCCACACATGCTTCAGGTCACACACTTGATCTTATTTTCAGGCAAGCTCTGGAAATAAAAATTTTGGAAAATGAAAAGTTGCCATGGACAGACCACCATGCAATTAAATTCATTATTTCCACAATTCCCCCCGCAACAAAAACATCAAATCCAGTGACAACACACTGGACTAGATGTCAGAAGAAGCTCCACTCGGAACTCTTCAAAACCACTTTAAGGGAAAAAATAGAAACAATTCAGCCGCATCAAACGGCCGGTGAAACACTGGATGCCATAAATTCGGCCATGCTACAGTCAGCCGACTTGGTAGCGCCGAAACGCAAAACCCGCATCCGGAAAAAACAACCGCAGCTGGTTTAACAACCAGCTGTCGTTACTGAAGCAAGAACGCAGAAGGGCAGAATCTGCCTGGAAAAGATGTTCTTCAGAACTAAACCTGTCCATCTACAAGGCAGCGACAAGAAAATACCACAAAGGAATTTTCCAAGCCAAGAAGAATTATTTTTCGGAGGCTATCAACAGCGCCATAAACCGCCCCCGCGAACTCTTCAAGATGGTCACTCAGACCATGAAACCAGGATGTATTGAAGCCCCCAATACAGACACACAAGAATTTTGCAATGAACTATCGGATTGCTTCATTAATAAAATCGAGGCAATCCGAGAAAGCATTCAGCAAAAAAAAAAACCCTCAGCCCCCCCTGCAGCCTCTCACACAACACCCATAGTAATTCTCCTATATCAGGTAAGTTCACCCTGGAACCCATCTCCATTGAGACCACTAAGAATGTCATTGGGGCTTTGCGCAATAGCACGTCACCAAATGACATTATCCCCACTAAACTGCTGAAGGAATGCGACTATATCCTGGCTCCTCCCATCACGCAGCTTATCAACCAGTCTTTCTTGGAGGGCATAGTGCCCTCACAGTTGAAAGAGGGTATAATCCAACCCATCCTCAAGAAACCCTCCCTTGACCCCAAGGACCCACTCCACCGCCGTCCCATAACAAGCCTCAATGTACTTTCAAAAGTAATGGAGAAAGTAGTGGTACAACAGCTGCAACAGCATCTAGATACCCACAAACTACTCGACCCATTGCAATCAGGCTTCCGTCCTGGACACGGGACTGAAACCGCGCTGCTCAAAGTATGGGACGATGGAGCTCTCGAGGCCGCAGACGAAGGAGAATCCTGTCTTCTAGTTCTGTTGGACCTAAGTGCAGCTTTCGACACTGTAGACCACAAACTGTTACTCACGCGGCTTGCTAAAGTAGCTAGAGTCGCAGAGAGCGATTTATCTTGGTTCTCCTCTTTTCTGGAAAACCGATCGCAAACAGTGAAGTTAGGACCTTTCACATCTGAGAAACGCACAGTAACATGCGGAGTCCCTCAAGGATCGCCTCTGTCACCAGTGTTGTTTAACATATATCTTCGTCCTCTTTTTGAGATTATCAGCAGCCAAAAACTGCTCTACCACTCATACGCAGACGACACGCAACTGTATTTCCGCATTTGCAATAAAAAGGATCACCGCCTCAATCTAGAGACATGCCTCTCTTTGATAGAGGACTGGATGACAAAGAGTTATCTTAAACTCAACGGAGCGAAAACAGAACTTCTTCTGTTTCACGCCAAACAAAGGAATCAACCTGCAACAATCTGGACACCCCCGCCCATTCTGGGCAAAATCATCACCCCTAGCGCCAAAGTCAAAAGTCTCGGGGTCATCTTTGACTCCTATATGACAATGGACGCACAAATAGGGTCAGTAGTCAGCGGATCCCACCATCTGCTGCGCCTACTACGTAGACTTACCCCTTTCATCCCCAAAGAAGATTTAGCGGTCGTGGTGGGAGCACTCTGATTGTGAACTCCAGAATATTGGATTATGCAAATGCCCTTTACCTCGGACTCCCCAAATACCAAATCGCTCGTCTGCAAGTCGTTCAAAATACGGCCGCCAGACTTGTGACTGGAAAAAAACCCTGGGAATCCATCTCACCTTCACTGAGATCCCTTCACTGGTTACCAGTCAAAGACAGGATTGCTTTTAAAGCTCTCTGTCTAACGCATAGATGTGTCCATGGGAATGCCCCCCAATATCTATGCGATAAAATAAAAGCTCACAATCCCAATCGCATCCTGCGATCCACCAATCAGAACCTACTACAGATCCCAAAAGCCAACTACAAGTCCAAAGGAGAAAGAAGATTCGCCGTCCAAGGCCCCAGACTATGGAACGCTTTACCAACCAGCATTCGGTTGGAGGCGAATCACTTAGCCTTCAGGAGAAAGATCAAGACTCATCTCTTTTGATATCAAAGGAGACAGGAACAACAAGCGCCCAGAGGCGATTCAGTTCGCATGTGCCGCGCTATATAAGTTTTTCATTCATTCATTCATTCATCCTGTTCTGCTACCCGGCTTATCTGCTTTCTTCACCCGCTGGCTGCTGGAGGGTCCCCCGAGTATCCCGATACCTTCCACAACCTGGTTCACGTTGGATAGCTGCCGCAAGGAAGCAATTTGTGGCCCGATCCGTGGATAGCATGGCCCAACAAAATGGCGTTTAAGCCCAGTGCACGGCCAAGGAGAAACACCGGGAGGGAGCAGAGAAACTTTTCTCCATGGCGCTGGCTACAGACCCCACTGCTCAATCTGGAATGCATGGAGAGTCGCCCGGTGGCATGTCTGATGCCGATGACACGGCTCCCCTGAAGGATGGTGGCAGATCGGGGTTTCCATGGAGCGCAGATAGTACTCCTGATGGCAGCTCTACTAGGCCGCAAGCCCTTACCAGCCCTGCCTCAGATGGTGAACCCTCGCTCAGAGACATCTTTGCAGCCATAACCACATGCAATACCACTTTAGCTGCCCTGGCTGCTGATATTAAGGGAGTGAAGGCAGAAATATCCTTTATGAGACATTATGCACAAAAATTGAGGGAGAGGACCTCTGCAGTGGAGGGGAAAGGTAAGCTCCATTGAAGACGACATGGCTCACATGCAGAGGGATCTCACATACAACAACCATCTTCTCACACAGCATTCATACCATTTAGAGGAATTGGAGAATAGGATGAGAAGAAACAACATAAGGCTGGTTGGGCTGCCTGAGAGGTCTGAGGGGAAGAACCCTGTAGACTTTATTGAGAACTGGCTGGTGGCTGTGTTTGGCAAGGAGTTTACTCCATTATTTTCTGTGGAAAGGGTGCGCAGAGTACCTGCTAGACCTCCACTGCTGGGAGCTCCCCCAAGACCCTTTCTCTTCAAGCTACTTCACTATAAGGATAGAGATGCTATACTTCACAGCGCCAGGATTAAACTAGAGTTTTTTTTCCTGATTTCTCAGCTGAGCTGCAGAAGCAACGTTCAGAATTGCTTAATGTTAAACATCGCCTTAGAGCCCTGGATGTAAAATATGCTATGTTGTACCCCTCCCGACTTAGAGTGGAAGCGCTGGGCTCAGTTCACTTTTTTAATCTACGATCTGCGGCCGCACAATGGATGGACCGGGAGGAACAGTCGATTCGGGAAGGTCTCAACCGCCACTGTGCTCCTCCTGATGGGTGATGTACTTCTCTAATTATATTGTTATGACTCCTTTTTCCCTACTTGCCAAGGTGGAGAAGCTGCTGATGTATGGACCTTTTTCTTTTTTTTTTTTTTTTTTATCCATAAAAGTGTTTATTCAATCAAAATACAGCAAAGAACAAAAGAAAAGGTAATTGTCACAGAGTAGGACACAACAGGGTCATGTACGAGACAATGATACATGATACAACAAGGAGGTGATAGAGAACATAAAAAATTGCTTACGATGCGTTATACCAGGACCGAAGCCCAAAAAGTGTAATGGAGCGGAGGAGGGCGGAGGATCGTTAATTTCAGTTTTCCCCTCCCCCCACCCCTCCCCCAAGATTTAGAGGAGGGGAAGTGAAGCAGGGCACCGTTCATGGTCAGTATATAAGGCGTGATGTATCATGACAACACAAGGGTCAAGAGATCAAAAGTAAAAAAAAAAAAGAAAGAGAAAAAAAAAAAAAGAAGGAGGAACAAAAGAAGAGCCAGAAGGGGAGAGAGAAAGGAGGGGAAAAAGACACAAGAGAAGGACAAAGGGAGAGAGAATGGGATAAAAAAGGGAAGAGGGAGGGGGTAGGGGCAAGAGAGCCCGAGAGAACGAGAGTGAGATTGGCTCCGCGTCCGACCTCCCCCAACATCCCGCCAAAGCAGGGGGTGGGGCGCACAGCGCCCCAAGCAACTCAGGGGACAAACTGATGATAGCGATCCGTGGTGACAAAGTGGCTCCAGCAAGCCCACACGAAAGAAAATTTGTGCACTCTGTCCTGCGAGACGTAAATCAATTCCTCCATCTCCTTTATGGAGGAGATCTGTGCTAACCACTCTCTAACTGTCGGGGCTGTGGTAGAGCGCCAATGCCTAGGGATGCAGACTCTAGCGGCGTTGACCATGTGCATGGCCAGGGATCTGAAGTAGTCCTTTCTGGGGAGTGACGTATGATGAAGGAGAAACTGGGAGGGGGTGTAATCCATGGTGTAGGTAGTGACGTGTGAAATGAGATTATGGACCTCTTTCCAAAAGGGCTGGAGGGCCTCGCATTCCCACCATATGTGGAGCATGGTCCCCACACCCTCACCGCATCTCCAGCACGTGTCGGGAATGTTAGGGGAAAACTTGTGAAGAAGCGACGGAGTCCTATACCACTTAGTGATCACCTTGTAGCCATTCTCTTGAATGGCCACATTCAGAGAGCCCTTGTGAGCGAATTCGTAGATAGTGCTCCAATCCTCCAGTGACAGAGACGCCTGGAGATCTCTATTCCACGAGAGTTGTGGCGGGGTGGGGGTCTGGGGGGGACCCTCCACCAGGAGAGTGTACAAAAGGGAGATCAGGTGTCTTTGAGGATTCTTGCAGTGGCAAAGGGATTCAAAAGGTGTGAGCGGGCGTGACCAGAGCGATGGATTGGCTGTGGCCGAAAGGAAGTGCCTAATCTGTCTGTAGGTCCAGAATGATAGCGAGGACGTCGTAGTCAGAGAATTAACCGCCTCAACGGTTAAGGGCCGACCAGCCGAATAAAACTGGGTAACCAGTACGTCATCGAAGGGCCACTCCTGGTGCAAGAAATCCCCCGACAGGCCCGGTGGGAAGTCTGGGTTCCCTCGCAGGGAGGTCAAGGGATTTGGATAAGGGGGTAAGGGTCCCAGCGCCGGGGACTTCTTGTATGCTAGGAGCGAGGGGTAGATAAGAGGATGTGTCACCAGGCATTGGGGCCAATTCTTCGAGGGAAGCCATGGGAGTAAATGCAAGGGGCTTGGCGAGAAGCTGTTCTCGAGGAGGACCCAAAGCTTTTTAAAGCCATGAATGTTCCAATCAGCGATCCTTGTGAGATGACACGCGCTGTGGTACTTTTGAAGATCCGGGAGGCCAATGCCACCACCAGATTTAGGCAGGGTTAGTCTGGAGTATTTGATGCGGGGTTGAGAGCCCCTCCAGAGGAAGGTGGAGCAGGCTTTCCTGTAGGATGCAAAGAAGCCCGGAGGCAAGGAGATAGGGATCGACTGCATAAGATAGAGAAAGCGGGGCATGATTATCATCTTGATCAGGGCCGCCCGACTGAACCAGGAGACGTTCAGGCCCATCCAGTCCTTAAGGCATTTTTGAGCCTGAAGGAGAGCGGGAAGAAAGTTTTGGGAGTAAAGGTCCGTCAGGCAGGAGGGGATACGGATCCCCAGGTATGTAAGGGATTCCTGCACCCATCAAAAAGGGAAAAACTCCCGGCAGTGCAGGACCTCCTGGGGGGAGAGGGAGACGTTTAACGCTTGCGATTTTGTGTGATTAATTTTCAGATTTGATAGGGCGCCGAAATGGTCCAAATCTTTGAGGAGGTTGGGCAGGGAAATTCTAGGACACCTCAGAGAGAGGAGAACATCGTCTGCGAAAGCAGCGACTTTAAATTCCCTCCCTTTCACATTAATATCCAGGATATCCGGGTTTTCCCTCAGCCTGTTAAGGAGGGGTTCCAAGGTAAGAATGTAGAACAGAGGTGATAAGGGGCAACCCTGGCGCGTACCATTGCTGATGGTAAAGGTGTTCGACAGGTGGCCATTGAATTTCACCCTGGCCGATGGGCTAGCATATAGGGCAATGATATGAGACAGCATACAGGGTCCCAGGCCCAAAGCCGTGAGTGCTGCCTGCATGTAGTCCCAGGCCACCCTGTCGAACGCCTTCTCAGCATCGAGCGAGAGAAAGAAGCCAGGTAATTTGGAGGAGGTAAGGAAATGGTGAAGATTCAGGGTACGGATGGTGTTGTCCCTGGCCTCTCGGCCAGGGACAAATCCCACCTGATCTAGCGAGACCAACCCAGGGACTAAGGGGGCCAGTCTATAAGCCAGGACTTTCGCATATATTTTAATGTCCACATTCAAAAGTGAAATCGGACGGTAATTGGCAACCAGAGCGGGATCTTTACCCTCCTTAGGGACCACCGCTATGTGAGCTGCTAACATATTGCCAGGTTTAGTTTGGGGATCCGAAAGGGCGTTGAATATGTCCAGGAGTCTAGCACCAAGCGTATCGTAGAAGGATTTATAATACTGAAGGGACAATCCGTCAGGGCCCGGAGCCTTCCCCGTCTTCATTTGTTTGACAGCCATAGCTACCTCCGACGCCAAGATGGGACCCTCCAAGTCATGTGATTGTTGGGGGGAGAGCGGTTTGGGGCTATACCGAGAGAGAAATTCTCTAATCTGGTCAGACCGCAGGTCGGACTTGGTCTGGAAAGGACCCTGCGGGTGAAGGTTGTATAATTTAAAGTAAAAGTTCTCGAATTCTTTGGCGATTTCCTCATTCTTGACCAGATGGGTACCGCCCGGACCCTGCAGGTGGTGGATTGTACTTGAGAGTTTTGAATTTTGCACCGTTCGCGCCAGAAGGCGCCCGCACTTTTTGCCTTGCTCGTAGAATACTCTCTGGCCAAGGACATATCGTCTCTTAGAGCGTTTGCCCAGCTCCTCCATAAGTGAAGCCCGAGTATGCAACAAGTCCTGCAGAGTTGCCTAGGGATGGGACCTCTTATGGGCCTGTTTCAAGGACCCTCACCTTCTCTATGAGGGAGGTTATATACTTCTGATGTTGCTTTTTAGCATTTGTGGCCAGGGCAATCAGTTCTCCGCGGATCACACATTTGTGTGCCTCCCACAAGGAGACAGGCGAGATCTCTGGGTTTGAATTTTCAGCAAAGTATAGTTGAAGACGTGCGCGTAACTGGTCAATCACAGAAGGGTCTTTAAGTAAAGATGCATTCAAACGCCAGGTCTTCGTTCTAGAGGGCGTGTCAGGGAACGCTAGGGTGATGCTGATCGGGTGATGATCCGACAGGAACATGGGCTCTATCGTGGACTGCTGGAGAAGGGTAAGGTCCGACTGGGATAGGAAAAAGTAGTCGATCCTGGAGTATTTTAGATGTGGTGCGGAATAAAATGTGTAATCCTTAACAGAGGGGAAAAGTGTGCGCCAGGCGTCGTGGAGAGTAAGAGATTGAAGGAGTAGATTGATCTGCCTCAATGCCCTGTAGGTCAAGGCAGAGGCACCTGTAGAGGAGTCCAGTAGCGGGTTCACGGGGACATTGAAATCCCCACCCAGAATCAAGATGCCCGACTGGAAGGAACCTAGTAGGTTGCCCATTGATTTAAAGAAGACCACTTGTCGTTCATTAGGACAGTAAATATTATCAAGCGTGATGGGTCTAGATTCATAAGAACCCTTAAGGAAAATGTATCTGCCTTCCGGATCAATGAGAGAGTGAGATAAATGAAAGTTCGCGTGCCTAGATACTAGGATCGAAACCCCCTTCGTCTTGGAAGAGGGATTAGTGGCGTGGAAGGCGGTTTTGTAGATGTGATTAGAGAGTTTAGGGACGGCGTCCGAGCGGAAGTGGGTTTCCTGGAGGAAAATAAAGTGGGCTTTGTGTTTAGTGAGAGAGGATAGAACTTGGGATCTCTTCTCTGGTAAGTTGAGACCTTTCACGTTCAGGGACAAACACTTCAAAGTCAGGGGAGACATGGTCTATGGTCACCGCCACGGAGTCTGGCACCAGGGAAGAAGAAGGAGAGCAGTGGGCTAAATGGACGAGGCACCAATAGACGGCTGAAGGGCGAATTGGCCCACCAGGGGGGCCGGCACGGAACCAATCTGAAGGTACGGTTTAGAGGGAAAACCTAAGAAACAAGGGGAAGAAGGAGGGGAGAGCAACGGAAGAGGAAGGAAAGGAAAGAGGTAAAGGGAGAATTCAAGAGGAGAGAGAGAGAGAGATCGAAGAGAAGATAAAGATCAACCAGAGGTAATTTTAGGCCTGCTAATTCACCTAAGAAGGGAGGAGTCTGGAGGGTCAGCGAGAATACCAATGGGACTGCTGTGTGGGGACGAAAGAAGGGACGAAAACCTCAAGGAAGGGACGGCCCAGGGACTGAGATAGAGAGCCAGCTAAAGAAAGGGTGCTTACTGTGGGGAACCTACAAAATTGAGAGGAAGAAAATGGATGGGCATCTCCCGTAATGTACATAGACTGAAGTCATGGAAAGACATCTAATTATAAAAATAGCATAAATGCAAAACAATATAAACTGTGGAAACAGAGGAAAACAGAACAAGTTTACCAAATGTCATCAAGTGCCACCTCGAGTCGCTCCCGCTTATTTAACAGACGCCTGCATGAAATGAGATACCTATGGGGAGATACGGCAAAAAAAGAGGAGAAGAGGACAACAAACATAACATTTTTACCCCCCCCCCCTCAAAAATGTGCAGTGAGGTAAAGCATAGGACCAGAGCATCTCAGCGAGAACATGGAGTGATCCGTTTGTCCAGAAGGACAACCATAAACAAAAGGGAGCATTAGAGGCAAAGGAGTTACATCCAGGGGGGGGCTTAGATCAATATATCGGGATCCCAGCCTTCCCCAATATACAGGGGCTACATATCACATAACCCATACAGGGTAACACAGCCTGCAGGGGGGTCACACACTACATGACACACAGGGAGAACACTCATCAAAAACATAAATACAGGGGGGGGGCACATACTACGTTACATACATACAGGAGACCACCTATCATACAGTACACAGGGGGCCGCACACTCTAGAATATAAAGGGGGCTACGCACTGTAGAGCATAAAGGGGGCCACTCACCGTAGAACCTAGAGGGAGCCCTGTACCCTAGAGCAGGCAAGGGGGTCACGCACCACAGGACATACAGGGGGCCAGACTCACTCAATGCAACGTACAGGGAGCCACACACAATACAGCCTAGAGGGGGCCCCACACCGCTTAACTGATAGGGGCTGCATGACACAGATAACTTGCAGGAGGTCGCACAGTACAAGGTACCGTATCTTATATAACACCAGGGACATTCATCACACACATACAAGAATCACACATTCATCCAAAAGGTGCAGTCCTCGGATAGTGAGCCAAACCCCTAAGCCTCAAGCAGGAATGCCCAGTAGAAACCCATCAGGTGCATCGGAGCCACATAGTCGCATCGGGAGTTACATGTGACTACCCCTTCACGAGCCTGAACAGCACATGAGAAATAAAGCATGAATGCATTAATGATTAAAACAAGGGGGGAGGGGGGGAGAGAAAAGGAAAGGGGAAACGGGGGGGCATGGAAGTCCTGCTTGCCCTGACAAAAGCGCGAACAACAATGAAGGGGTGGTGGGGCTCCAGGGTGGGGAGGGCAAGACAGTGTCACGTGTCACAGAAGCGGGCAGCATGGCAGGACAGTCCAGGTTGGCTAGAGTCTTACCGCACTCACGTGGTATATACGCAAGGGTCCCTCACTGCGGCAGAGGTCGGTCACACATCAAAAAAAAAAAAAGTTAGAAGGAAAAGGAAGGGTGCTTACACAGCCGCCGGGTTCTGGGCGACAGGTCATACGAAGGTGTGCAAGCGCCGTGAATCTCCTCATCAGGCTGAAACCGTGGAGGGCGGGCTCAGGCGAACAGGGGCAGCGACACTTGGAGTAAGAGAGCGTGTGGAGTTACCTACCCCTAGGCGGTGTGGAGGGGGAGGCCGGGTTATGTCGGTAGACAGCTCGAGGTGGGTCTTGGTCACTCAGCGATGCCGGGCCGGTCCTGCGCCATCTTGATCTGTGTCGCTGGGCTTTGGGCGACGGATTTGTGGAAACCGGAAGCCAGGGTTCTGACGGGAAATAGAAGGCATACCACTCCGGAAGGTCAACAGGCGGGAGATCAAGCTGCTCACAAAAGGACCGAAGGTCTTCTGGTGTACAAAGGAGGGCCGACCGCCCTCTGTTGGAGGCTGACAAACCGAAGGGAAACTTCCAACGATAGCGAATGTTTCTGGCTCGCAGAGTGTCCAGCAGGGGGCGTAAAGCGCGCCTATTCTGGAGCGTTATCTGGGAAAGGTCCTGGAAAAGTTTAATCTCTGCGCCATTATGGAGGATTCTGCCTCTATCCCTGGCCTTGCGGAGGATTTCCTCCTTAAGTTTAAAGTTGACCACATAACAGATCACATCACGGGGTGGCTCATTAGCCTGGGGTTGGGGGCATAGAGCTCGATGGGCCCTCTCCATGTCGACAGGATCCTCTGCCGGGCGCTCTAATAAATCATTAAATATAGAGCAGAGAGTCTGTTGCAGGGTCCCCGGGTCCACGCTCTCAGGGATAACCCGTACCCGGATGTTGTGCCTTCTGCCCCGGTTGTCAAGGTCCTCGACATGTCTGTGGAGCTCCAGGAGATGGGCGAGTTGGGAGTCATAGGTGGTTTGTACTTGCCGAATGGCGGCCGCGTGCGTCTGGGTGGTCTGTTCCACTTCGTCGATCCGATGGGCAACCGCGCGGATCTCCGCCTTAAGATCAGCAACCGCCGCCGTGACTGCGTTCTTGATGTCAGCAGTCATCGTCTCCAGGTCAGATAGACTGGGAGGGGGAGAACGTCCCACGTCCGTCACAGAGCCCTGGGTCAGCAATTCGGGTGCCAAGTTAAGCGGGCTTGGGGCTTGGGCCTGCATGGTCGCGTGTGCCGCTGTGCGTTGAGACCGGAATATGTCCGGGATATTCCTATTATGCTGGGAGCTGGACTCACCCAACACTCGGGATGTCGAGGAGCTTCGGGTGGCTCTGCTCATGGTGCCAAACGGGAGGTAGGTTCCCCAAACAAGGCTCAAACTGTCCCCGAGTCGCAGGAGCACAAGGATTAGGCTGCCATTCTGGTCTCCGTCCAGGCCACGCCTCGTATGGACCTTTTTCTAACACTGGAGCTACTTGTTCTAGCTGTTGAGAAGTTTGGACGCTTATGTGCGCTTTCACTGTTGCCCTCACGATGGTCTGGTCTAGACCTCTCTTTGCCTTGTGGCACACAAGTGTGGCCATGCTGGCCTGTTATAATCTGACTTTATTTTAGTTTTTGTTGTTTTTTTACTCTTTTGAAGGCTCCGCCATGGGATCACCACCACCGTCACCCCGAATGCTGTTTGGGGCCGCTGGTCCTCCCATGACTTCTTCACCTGCCTACTTTATGCTATGCCTTATATGGGGACTGCCGCTAGCGTCTTGTGACTATCTGTTGCTCTGCCTTTCTTTAGTTTCATCTAATGGTATGATGCTAATTTTCTCTTTAAGCCTACTCTACTACTTTACCACACGGTGCTCTGTATATACAAGGGTTATCCTTAATCTGAAGTCTTGTGTAGTAGAATGTCTAAAATAACCAAAATTATGTCCTGGATTGTCCGGGGTTTGAACAATCCTGTCAAACGCTTGGCAGTACTCCGTATGGTCAAGCGGGTGAATGTGGATATCATTTTTTTGCAGGAGACTCACCTCTCCCCGACCTCTACACCCCAGTTTGCCGTGAGACCGTTCCGTCACCAGTACCATGCTACTTTTTTGGTGTACTCGAGGGGGGTGAGCATTCTGGTTAAGCAGGGTGTGCAATTTTCAGCTCTAGAAGTAAAGATTGATCCGGATGGTCGATATGTTTTTATTTGATGTTCCCTTTACGGGACTAAATGTATTCTTGCAGGGATATATATTCCTCCTCCCTTCTCGGCTACTACCCTAAAGGTACTGACAGATTTTATTGTCCGCTTCCCGGGTATTCCGGTCTTGGTGATTGGAGATTTCAATAATTATCTAGATTATACTAAGGATAGGCTCTCTGTTCGAGGGGGGAAATGGGGTGCAGAGTGGGCCTACTCCGTTTGCCCATTTGCTACTAGAAATGGGCCTAACAGGTGTCTGGAGGATACGTAATCCAGATACAAAAATGTATTCATGTCAATCTGCGTCTGTAGGGGGTTCATCCTGAATTGACTTGGGGCTGGGGAATGAAATGCTCCTGCCACTGTTAGAATCCTCACAATATCATCTCCGTCAGGTCTCGGATCACTCCCCCCTATCGATAGATATTCGATTCGGGGCATGTAGTGGTAACACTCTTTGGAAACTTAACCCTTTTTGGCTCTCACTCATTCTGGACCCTGACCCCATACCGGAACTCCTTACGACTTTTTTTTAGGTATAACTTAGATTCTGTGGCGCTGGATGTGGTCTGGGAGATGACTAAAGCGTTTTTAAGGGGACAGTTTATCAGAGTAATTTCCCGTATTAAAACCTCTACCAAGGAGTGGGAGACGTCAGTTTTGGAGGAGGCGCGCTCTTCAGAGGCCAGATATGTTGCTGACCCCTTAGACGATACGAAAAGTACATGGCTAGCAGCTCAATCTATGCTTAAAGACTTGTCTCTGCAATTAGCTGAGAATAAACGTTTTTTTTTTTACAACAGAGCCATTTTTAGGAGGGTGAAAATACAGGACATATGTTAGCGCTATTGGCCAGATCACAAAAGTTGTCCTCATATATTGTGTCTATACTGTCACCGGACTCTTACAGACCAATCTCGCTGCTTACATTTGATGTTAAACTGCTGGCCAGAATATTGACAAATAGATTGGCTAGTTGTATCCAAAAAGTGATACAGAAGGATCAATCCGGGTTTATTCCTACGAGGTCTACGTCCCAGAATTTACGTAGACTTTTTCTAAATTTACAGGTCCCCACGGACAATACAGGCAATAGGACAGTTCTATCTAGTGTGGAATGGCCCTACCTCTGGAAAATATTGCCTAGGTTTGGGGTGGGTCCCTCATTTCTGAAGTGGGTTCAATTGCTGTACAGTTCCCCGATGGCGAGACTGCGCATTAATGGTGATGTGTCAGACTCCTTCCGTCTTGCTAGGGGACACTCATCAGGGGTGCCCTTTGTCACCCCTGTTGTTTGCGCTGGCTCTAGAGTCCCTGGCTGTACATATCAGAGAGTATCAGGACATAGTGGGGTTCTTAGAGGGCCAAGGAAGGATGTTGTCTCCCTTTACGCGGATGACACACTGATTTATCTAGGAGACATGGTTGGGTCTCTACAGAATGTAATGGGCCTGATAGCTGATTTTGTACGGCTATCGGGGTTCAGTATTAATTGGAATAAGTTGGTACTCATGCCCCTAGACCTTCTGCTGAGTTCCTTACCTGACTGCGTGAAAGACATTGCTGTGGTTGACGAATTCCGATATTTGGGTATACAGGTGACCCCGGATCCTACTCAATATCTCAATAAGAATATGTCCCCGATGCTCCAGAAGTTTAGATTGAAGTGCTCTGCCTGGAGGAAGCTACTGCTTTCCGTTACCGGAAGAGTTAATTTAATTAAGATGATCTGGGCACCTCAATTTCTTTATATTTCCACAATGCCCCAATTTGGATAATGCACAGATGGTTCGGCCCTTCCAAGCCATAGCGTCCCAACGTGCGTTCCAGAGTGCGCTCCAGCTTCCATTGCTGACACGCTCGCATACAACACCTGCACGCCCCTGGAACTCAGCGCTGTTTGTTTTTCCTGCACAGCAGACATCAGTATGAATAGTTCCCCGGGACCCACATAACTTTCGGCTGGTTCGGATGTTTCATGAAGACCTCTACCTTATGCCTGTGTACTTCAACTATTATGTGAGTGCTTTTATACTATCTTTTCATTAAAGTCCAGCAGTTTATTTAGTGGTGCCTGTCTTTTTGTTTTTTTATCTACACCCGAATAGATGCCCAGTTTAGGGAGTTAATTTGGAGCAACAAACCAGCTCGTATCAGCTTGCGCTCTTTGCAACTTGCGAAGGACCAAGGTGGTATGGCGGTACCAAATGTCAGGTATTATTTCATAGCTTCACAGCTCCAACACCTAGGTAATTGGGGGGTAGTGAATAACTCTAACCCGATTAAGTCTTTGTTGGTTCCTGAGAATTCTGATCTTCCAGCTTTGGTGTATCTAGAGGCGGGCCTCACGCAGTTTCCAACTGCCCTCCCCACTATTGACTTACTGAACAAACTATGGGAATATGCCCGATCCATTTTTAAAATTAAAAGGGTGTGCCTGTTTACTCCAATATGGAGGAATAAATATTTTAAGGAACTCTTCAAGCTCAAGGGGTTTGGCCCATGGGAGGAGGCAGGAATTCCCTATATTACTCAGCTATACTCTGGTGCAGTACTTAAACGGATGAGAGGAAGGGCATGATATCAAGGGTGTATACCAGATTACTTAACTCCACACATGATGCGAGTAAGCTTCCCTGCAGGAGAGAGTGGGAACGTGACCTAGGGCCTATTGATGGGGAGGTCTGGGAGCTATGCCTGACATCTGCTCCCCTGGTTTCTGTCTCGGCATCACAGAAGTTGTCCTATTTATATCTCCTACATAGGGTGTACAAAACACCAGCCCGACTGCACAAGTGGGGTCTTAGAGACTCTCCACTGTGCCCAAAATGTAAAGCACATACTGGGGATCTCTTACATATGCTGTGGAAATGTCCAAAACTTTTCAGGTACTGGCGGGTCCTCAATACTGTTTCTCAAGTATTCCAAATACCAGTCCTACAGGACCCGATTGTGTGCCTGCTCGGTGCCTTGGAGTTACCCGATTTATCACCAAATGGCCATATTGCTGTACTACGCTTACTTTATGTTGCCCGCAAGGCGGTTGCGAGGCTTCGGGTTACTCCGAGAGTACCGACTGGTGAACAAGGGGTAACACAGGTTAATAGTCTGCCGATCCGTGAGAAGCTCACATATCAACACCGCAATGTTTTAAAGAAGTTTTACTCAATGTGGCAGCCATTGTTAGACACCCCAGGATTATGTCCTCTTCAGTTGGTGAGAGATAGACTGCTGCAGGGATAATCTGCTTACTGGGAGGGTGAATGCAATCAGTAATATGTTGTGGCTGGTGACGATATTAGGATGGGGGGGTGGTGCGGTGTGTGGTCCTCCCCTGCAGAGCTGTTTGGGGGTTGTGACTACTGTAATTTTTTATTTATTTTTTGTTAAAATTTTCAGTTTTGACATTTTTTCCTTCACCTGATTATACTAGCTTATAACACTGCAAGAAACACAGTTAGATCCCACAGTTTGAGGATATGAAATTAGTTGGGCAGTGAAATATCATATAATATCTCTTACCCTTTGTATCAGGGCACCAATCCGTCTCGATCCCATAGAGCCGCGTTATCGCAGCCGTTTACATCAGGCGCGCGCATGCGTGGCATGGGCGCGCGTGTGCGTGGCATTGGGGCGCGCACGGACGCACACAGGCACTCTCCCCTCTCGGCCAATCAGTGGCCTGAGCGGGCTATTTAAAACGCCCTCTTCCTCCTGTCGGGTTGCTGTTTTGTCACAGCATTTGAGTGTGTATTCTGCTAATATCTACTGCCTTGTTCCTGATCATCTGACCCTTGGCTATTGTTTCCCGGACTGCTGCTTTCTCCTGCCCTTGACCTTTGGCTCTGAACCTCGGACTTCCTGCTCTCTCCAACCCCCTGACCACGGCTTGTTTCTCTGATTAATCTTCTGCCTGCTCCTTGTTCCAGCCACCCGGACTTCCGAACTGCCTCTGTGTGTTTCCCCGTCTGACCTCAGCAAGCTACTTCCGGATCAGTCTCTGTTCCACGAATCCAGTCTTCACCTTCCTGTCGGTACCGGTGCCTCCTGGTGCGTCCGTCTCTCTGTCCCCACTTCAGGGGGCGGACCGCGCTAGGTCGCAAAGGGAGCCGCCCTCAGCATCTTGGCCTTGGTGAGTTTATCCTTACTTACCGTGATACTTTGTTTTTTATTGGTAATTTCGTAAACCGTTTCACTCCTGTGTATGTGCTCACTGAATAGAAAGTTACTCTACACTGCTGTATAGTTGTACCCTGATGTCTTCCCCTGTAACTGCAATTACCGTTGATCTGTTTTTTTGAATGTAGTTCCGTGTTTGTGAATGTAGCTTCTTTTTCTTGTGCTCAATAAACTCGTTTTTGATTTTTTTTAAAACAAGGGACACCAACCAACCTCCTTGAGGGAAAATTAAAAATACAAATAATGTTGTTGTGGTGGTAACTTCACACACTAAAATTAAAATTTAAAAATATGGAGATCAGTCTAAAATATTTTCAACATAAAAAAAAATGAAGATCTTCATTAACATTTATTTTTAAAAAAAAAGATGGAGATCTGCCTTTAAAAACAAAAATGATTGTTCATGAGATCACGAGAAATAATAAAGAAACAAGTTTGTCATAACTCTGTGTGAATATCAGCAGCAAAATAAGTTGATTATTGTAGCATTTTAAAGAAGAAAAAAGTGATGCATTAAACGAGGCAATCATTTACAGTGTGACGAATGTGATATCTCCATTCTGAGCAATAGTTTTACCAGAACGAGCGCTCCAGTCTCTGAGCATGCACATTTTTTTCCCCTCAGAAAAGCATACACACAACTGTTTTTCACGACGAGAAAAAGACTGAGGTGAAACACGACGAGAAAAAAGAGAGCTGGTTTCAACTTTTTTGCGGGCAGTTTTTTCGTCGAGAAAACTGCTAGGTTGCATAGACACGACCGGTTTTCTCGACCAATATAAAAAATGGCAGTTTTCTCGTCATGAAAAATGGTGGTGTGTATGAGGCAGAACATAGAAAACCTAGTGGTAATATAGTACCACCAAAAGAAATCTGTAAAAAAAAAATGTTGTTTGGGTACAGTGTTGCATGACCGCGCAATTGGGCAGGAAGGGGGTAAAAGTGCGCAGTAGACAGGTGGTTAAACATAAAGAAAAACATGTCCATAAAGTGTACAGAAGATTATAATCAATATATGCAATGAAAATATCAGTCCCACGTGACATGATTAAAGTTGGAACTCCAACAATAGCCAAAGTGACAAATAACCAAAGTGACACCTTTCACTCTCATGCAGGGCTTACCAGATTGCTTGTGACCCAATTATAAGTGTTCAATAAACACTTGTTAAAACTCTGGATCCAACATCAAGGAAATTGATAATCTTCAAAGAAGTTAATTGGTCACACCACAACCTTCTCTATGCTTATCATTGACTTCACAGTAACTCAACTCAGATCAGTAGAATCAAAGTGTGCAATTGGATACATGTAATCAAGAAATGCTCCAAATAGTGTAAAATCACAAATAATAAGAATTTATTGAATAAAAGTGCTCTTACATAGTTGTTCAATTCATTTAGTCGTGTCCCACTCTTTGTGACCTCATGGACTATAGCGTGCAATGCTTTTCTGTCCTCTACTGCCTCCCGGAGCTTGCTTAACTTCCTGTTCATTGTTTCGATGATGCTATCTATCCATCTTGTTTTCTGTTGTCCTCTTCTCCTTTTTTCCTTTCATGTTTCGCATTAGGTGGCCAAAGTATTTGAGTTTCAGCTTCAGGATCTGTCCTTCCAGTGAATATTCAGGGTTTCCTTCAAGATTGACTGGTTTGGGTTTGGGATCTTGCCATTCATTGGACTTTCAAGAGTCTTCTCCAACACCATAGTCCAACTTTCATAGCCACAGGTTACTACTGTGAATACCGTAGCTTTGTCTATACAGCACTTTGTTGGTAGGACGATGACTCCACTTTTTATAATGTTGTCTAGGTTTACCATTGCTTTCCTCCCAAGAAGCAAGTGTCTCCTGATTTCATGGCTACAGTCACCATTGGATGTGATCTTGGAGACAAGGAAGATGAAATCTGTCCCTGTTTCCATTTATTCTCTTTCTATTTACCAAGGAATGATGGGACTGGTTGCCATGATCTTCGTTTTCTTAATGTTCAATTTTAGGCCAGCTTTTGCGCTCTCCTCTTTCACCTTTATTAAGAGACTCTTTAGTTCTTCTTCACAGACCCCCATCACAGACTGACCTGACCCATCAAAGACCCCCCTCACACACTGACCTGACCCATCACAGAACCCCCATAATAGACTGACCTGACCCACCACAGACCCCCACTATCACAGACTGACCCCTCCAATCACAGACCCCCCATCACCTGACCCACCACAGACCCCCCACCATAACAAACTGACCCCCCCAATCACAGACCACCCATAACAGCCTGACCTGACCCATCACAGACCCCCCTTCACAGACTGACCTGACCCATCACAGACCCCCCATAATAGACTGACCTGACCCACCACAGACCCCCCATCACAGACCCCCACCATCACAGACTGACCCCCCAATCACATACTGACATAACCCATCACAGACCTTCCCAATCATAGACTGACCTGACCCACCACAGACCCCTATCACAGACCCCCACCATCACAAACTGACCCCCCAATCACAGACCACCCATAACAGCCTGACCTGACCCATCACAGACACCCCTCAAAAGCCTGACCTGACCCATCACAGATCCCCCTCATAGACTGACCTGACCCACCACAGACCCCCACCATCACAGACTGACCCCTCCAATCCCAGACCCCCATCACAAAATGACCCATCCAATCACAGACCCCCTATCACAGACTGACACCCCCATCAAGTCCTCTCTCAATATAAAACCTCTGCTCTTTTATAACATAACAGCACAGCACTGACTCTCCCCACAGAGCCCTAGCTTATTTACACAAAACATGAAGCACTGCCACTCTGGACATAGGGCAGGACTTTTCAGGTTAAAGGTAGATGATCGATGGCTGGGACCACCCCGCTGCGGAGCAACCAATCATTTACTTCTTATATTAAAAAGTCCTGCCTTTTGTCCAGAGTGGCCGCACTTCTTGTTTTGTGTTAATAAGGCAGTGTGGGGAGGGGGTAGTGCAGCAAAATTATGGAAGAGATGGACCTGTCATGCCTATCGTGCTGTGAAGATAATGGAATCAGCAGCGGCAGGCGGGTGAGCCGGGGAAGGAGAGAGGACACACAGGAAACTACTTGGCGAGGCTGCGGTCTGGGTATAAGGCCACTGTGGTCTGAACTGGACCACGGTCTGCCATTTAGTAAAGCCTGGTCTAGAGCAAATCAAATTGATCCAGAATTGCATGCTTGCACAATTCTAAGTCTAACAAAAAAAGTTAATCCCACAAGGTATAGCCAATGTGCTAAGTGATGTCAAACCACTCCCCAACCAGCCTCTCAAATGATAGGCAATTTCATATCTTTTGACAACTTACTGAAAATTCCTACTGAATCATAAATACCCAGGACCTGATGGCTTTGCTAATGAAATCTACAAGCAATTTAACCATATCTTGCCCCGCACCTTACCACACTGCTCAACAATACTGCATCCAAACAAATGCTTTATACTACTATTGTTGTAACCCCAAACTCAATAAAAACCCTTTTGTTCCAGACAATTACCAACTGATTTCCTTGCCAAATACTGTTGTAAAAATGTATGATAAGGCTGTGGCAAACTGAATATTTATGATCCTTAAAAGATTTCATTACCCTGACCAGGGTGGTTTTGTCAGGGGTAGACAGGCTCCAGACAGGCCTATGAAAATTATGAAGCTATTACACTTTGCTAACTTACATTGGCTGCTAATTATGTTTCTTACCTTAAATGCAGAGAAGGGGCCAGATTCAGGTACGACGGCGTACCTTTGTGCGGGCGTAGCGTATCTTCTTTACGCTATGGCGCCGCAACTTAGAGAGGCAAGTTCTGTATTCACAAAGCACTTGCTCCATAAGTTGCAGCGGTATAGCATAAAGTGTCCGGCGTAAGCCCGCCTAATTCAAAGTAGTGGGAGGTGGGCAGCATCTATTTAAATTAAGCTTGACCCCATGTAAATGAATGGCTGGTCAAACTGGGCATGCGCGCACCGACGTAAGTCTTTCTGAATCTGGCCCATGGTGTTTATTGAAAGTGATTGTAAAGTCTTATCAAAACTTTACAATCGCTTTAAATTATCAAAAGATGCAAATTTTCGGCACATGTTAAATTCCTTCTTCAGGCATTTTATAATTCTGAAAATGGTTCCGAAAACCATAGTCATGCACATGGTAACACAAATAAACAACAAGATAGACCATTAATATACCTGTATTAATGTAACTTGTTACTCTGTATAACTAAGTGGTTTTCAGAAATGTATGGTATAATGTCTGAGTAAAGAACCTAAAATGTTTCAGAAGCTTGCATCTTTATTAAGTTAGACGTATCATTTAAATGTTACAAAATAAACAATTCATTCATTCAGAGGCTGAAGAAAAGTTTTACTTTGCAAAAAAAAAACTTTGGTAATTAAACTGTACCTTTTAAAAAAAAAAGGTCCATTCATTAGGTTAAACTAGGGACAATTGAGGATGAAAGAGGGACAAATGGCTTTGGTTTCAAAAGATGGTCTGTTATTCCAAATAATGGACAGCTGAAAGCTGTGTCCATTTTTATGTGTTCGATGTTTTGTGATTCTATGATGGCCAGTTTGACATACAAATGAGTACAATTTGCAGCTTCTCCCTTCATCCCCTTTCCCTCCTATGGGTACAGGGGTGTGCAAAGACAAGTTTATGAAAATGTAACCATGAATATTCATAATTAAAGTAGATTGGTGTTGAGTCTCTCAAGATGAATTAAGACCGAGTGGGCATCCTGTTATTTTCATGTACTTCCATAATTCTTTGTATTATTATTGTTATTACTTGTATTAGTATTAGTAGTAGTAGTAGTAGTAGTGGTAGTATCTTATTTTTTTATATTTTATGAGAATGAACAGCTTTAAACCTTGGGATGTGCGGATATCTTCTATTCAGTTTGATGTAATTCAAAAATATGCATTTCGATCAGCTTTTAAAATATGTTTAAAGTTAAAATAGGCAATTTTTTATTGTGTTCTTTGAAAGGTTGTTATGATATGCTGTCTGTTAATTCTATTTAGCATTACTCATGCAATTTATAAAAAAAAAAAGTCTAATATCTCTTTTTGTATAACAGCAGTTAAAGCTGAAATTTATGGTATTTTTTTTAACTAGACATGATTTTTTTTTTGTAATGCTTTTTAACACTGCTGAATTTGAAATTACTGAAAAAATCCTTTTAAAATGTTGTTATTACCTACCGTAAAAGGTCCAGTTTTTCAACCAGAGAAAATCGTTTTTTTAAATATTAAAAATGCTATTTTGGGAATCTCTATACAATAATATAGTTGGATTTCAATCTCACACACAGAGCTCCAATGCAGGGTACCTCATGAACAAATAGATTTGCTAGTGATGGGCCTATTTATGGAAGGTCACTGCAGGCTGTAGGTAAGTATGATAGAAATGAAACAGGTCAGGGCAAGAGAAAACAAAAAAACAAAATCAAATATCTGTCCTAACCAAGGACAACCAATGTAATATGAGTCAGGGGAGTTCAATGCCACAATCAGATACCAAGCATAAAATCATAAGCAGATATCACCCCCTTTATAGATTCAGGTTCAGGTACTTTTTTATTTATTTTTTATTACAGAGATGATCTGTAAGTTATCAGTCACAGTAACATGGCAAAACAGCAGCAAGGGGACTTTGAAGGTGGTTTACCCTTTTCCCTTTGATATTAACATCAGAAATTAATGATGAAGTTATCCCTATTGATGAATCACATTAGTGCTTGGAAGAGCCTTAGGAAGTAACTTATCTAGCCTGCTACCATTGTCTGAACATAAAAAACACACAATACTGCTTTAAATTGTGATACACATTATAATTATTTACCACTTAAGCTCTGTACACTCGATCTGACCTTTGTCTGAACAAAATCACATCCGAATTCCGACGGAATTCCATTGGAGTAAAAGAGAACATCTTCCCTATCTAAACTTCGATGGAATTCGTCAGAATTTCCAATGGAATTACTCCAATGGGGCATACACACGGTCGGAATTTCCGATGGAAAAAGTCTGTCTGACTTTTTCCATAGCAAATTCCGATTGTGTTTACGGGGCTTTAATGTGGCTGGTAACAGTGGTCTAGTATCTGCTGGTGGAATTCAATACAACTGAAACTTATCAGTTTAACCTGTAAAAAGTAACGTTGTTCTGCATTTTTAATGGAGGGCACATTTGTATAATCTACTAACATGAATAATGGTTCTCTATGACATATGCAAGACTATTTCAACAATGGGATATTTGATAATTTCTCAAAATGCAGTGCAGTAGTGATGTTCTTGTAATCATTTTTGAAGTTGCCCAAATAGAGTGCTCTATACATAGTGGGCCAGATTCAGGTAGATGGGCGCTTGTTTACTTTGGAGTAACGTTTCTCATTTACGTTACTCCGCCGACACTTTCGGCGCAAGTACCGTTATTCACATAGCAGTTGCGCGTAAACTTGCGCCAGAGTAACGATAATGCGCTGGTGTAACCCGACGCAAGTGGAAGTGGGTGTGATCATATGTAAATGATGGGCGGAGCCCAGCACAGAGGCTTGCGTTCAGCGCATCATCCACGGAGCATGCGCAGTGAGTGAGGCTCCACTCGCCCCATTGTGCGCATGCTCACAACTTCCGTCGGCACCACTTCCTGGGAAACGTCAGCGCAATGTGTTCCGTTGCGCATATAAAAGCGCCAGCAGAAGCGCCATTCCGGCGCAAAAGTATTTCCGTTTCCCCCCACCCCAGGGAAGTTACTTTTGCTCTGTGATGGCTGCTCCCCCTAGCCCCAAAGAGAGGAGGAATCTCAATTTTAACTCCCAGGAGGTGTCAGTTATAATCTCGGCTATGGAGACTTTTAATGAGTTCCTCCACGGGAAAAAAAAGTCGTAAGACCAGCCGGGAGAGGAAGCAGGGCATCCTGGACACCATTGCTGGCAGGGTCAATGTGTTGGGGTACTCCACCCGGACTGCTGGGGATATACAAAAAAAAATCAACGACCTGCGGCGCAAGGTCCGTGGCAAGGTGGCCACCATCAGGAGGCATGAGCGGGGCACAGGTGGTGGACCCCCATGTCCGGTCAGCCTGACCACGGAGGAGGAGGTGGTCGCCCGCTGCCTGGACAGGGAGCAGTTGGAGGGGGTCCCTGGATATGACTCCGTGGAGGAAGGCTCCAGGACAGGTAAGTGTTTTTTATACCCTATTTGGTGTGTTGCATGTGGGGGGGGGGGGAGGGTACATGTGCCAAGTGTGTGTGACCACCAACATGTGTCTGCTTTGTGTCATCCACAGATGACGGAGCTGGGCCATCATCTCTTGCCATCCAGTCCACCCCAACCTCCCAACGGGATTCTGAGGACGAGCCCCTGGGTGCTGAAGACACCGAGGTGGAGGAGAGTGCCCACACCACCTCTGCAGAGATGGTTGTGGAGGAGCCTGTTTCTGAACAGGACTTTATTTTATTGTTGGAGGAGTCCTCCTCCTCTGCAGGGCCCTCTGTCATCCCCTCCCCCATCCTCGGTAGCCCCTCAAGGGCGAGTCCATCCCCACGGGGACAACCTTCTCCAGCCCCCAGGAAGGCGACCCGGAAGACCAGGGGGATGTGTGATATGGTCGAGGACCAGGTGGTGTTGGACCACGCCAGACAAACACAGCAGATGGGGGAGATTGCTGCCCACTTGGACTGGGTCGCTGACAGCCTGGGCTCCATGTCGCAGCTGCCCAGTGGTGTGCAGGACGTTGTCACCAGCCTGGGGGAGGTGCAGGCTGATGTACAGCACCTGACAGCAGCGTCCAAGACAACACAGCTGCCATCCGTGAAGAGGGGAGGCAGCGGCAGCGTGCCCAGCGGCATAATATCACCCGCCAGCTGAGGATGCAGGCCCAGACCAACCTGTATCTCAGCCGGATTGCCGTGGCCTTGGAGGGCAGGCAGCCAACAGCTCCCAGGAGTGGCCCACCCGGGGTACAGCCTCCAACAGATGCCCCCCCACCCCCACCCACTCCCTCCAGGCAGCTGAGGAGCCCGAGAGTGCCCACAAGGAGGAGCCCCCGTCATCCCAGATGAGGGATTTATTTTTGTTTTGGTTTATATTATTTTTCTTTTTTATTACTCAGGTTATGAGTTTTTGTTTTATTTTTGGATTACTCAGGTTATGAGATTTTTTTTTTTTTTAACTGCACACGGTCAGGAGTGCAGGGGACAGTGTGAATGGTGTGTGAATGTGAGGGGGTGGCACTCCTGCCAGTAAGGGGTGTCACCCTCGGCCGTGGTGGTGAAGTTAACCCCACGGCTGTATGAATGACGTGTGAAAGGTGTATGAATGGACAGCGACATCATTGGGGCCTTGACGCTGGCGTTGCTGCTCCCAAGTCCTACATGCTGGACTTGGGCTAATCCAATGCGATGTGGATGTGGTGTGTGTGTGATCTAGGGACATCAGTGGTGTGCATGCATGCATTGTCTGTGTGATTAATGTTTTGGTTTAGTGTCCAAAGATGCCTACGGCGAGGACCCTCCTGACTGCTCTTCCATCAGCAGACTGGTTCTCCTCTGGCAGGTGGGGACTGTGTGGGTCGGGGGTCAGGTCATCACGTATGTCAATCTGCAGGTCTTTTCTCATAGCAAAGTTGTGCAGAATGCAACATGCACCGATGATCTGACACACAAAGGTAGGGGAATACAATAGGGTCCCCCCAGACTTATCCAGGCAGCGGAAACGGGACTTCAGGAGCCCAAATGTTTGCTCCACCACTGCACGGGTTTTGATGTGTGCTTCATTGTATTTTCTCTCTCCTCTGGTTTGGGGGTTCCGGAAAGGAGTCATGAGATGGGGTCCCAGTGCATATGCAGAGTCACCTGGAAGGGAAAAGACAGGAGGATGTTAGTCATGCATGTGCCCCTTGTGATGTGCATCATGGGAGGGGATAGTCATGCCTGCCACCCATGTCACTCACCAACCAGCCAGCTGTCCCCATACATGTTCTGCTTGAATTCTGCTGGGATGGGACTCTGACGGTATATGAAATATACAATAGTGTAGGGAAAAATACAGCGCTACTACTCTCTATATTACACCACAAAAATTAACCAAATGTATGAAGCTGCTGTATATAACTGGTGCACCAACCAAAATAGTAGTATGTGATATTAATAAGATACGTGCTAAATACAACTAATATTGTGAAAATCAGTATCAAATATTGATAACATATGTGGATCACTAAGGCTCCATACGACCAAAGGAATCAATAAACAATGTGCAATGTACCGTAATAATAGTGCTCAGTGTTCAAACTCAATGAATTTGAATAAATAACTGAAAAATAGCAATACATACGATAAACACTCTACATGTAAAGAAATAAGAAAAAAAGTCCAAAAGGATGACTTCAAACAGTAGTGCCAGGGCCGATCCTACCCGGGGTGCAAAGGGTGCAGTGCACCCAGGCGCCACAGAGGTGAGGGCGCTGCAGTGCCAGAGTGCTTCCCTCAAATCCCTCTCCTTGTTTGTGTAGCGCGGCGCCGGCGGCTCTCCCCGCCGCCGCCGCCGCCGCCGCGTGTGTCCTATACGGCTCCTGTGTCCTCCCTTCCTCCTCCTGTTAGAGAGGGGAGTGAAGAATCCGGAGATTGGAGCGGCTGTCTGTGGTGAGTCGCTCAGTGACATCGCTTAGGGGGCGGTCCATCATGCCTGACACTGCTCTCTCTGTGTGTGTCATACGAGGACTCCTGTCTGCGGCGATCTGTGATCCACCCGGGCGGCGCGGCTGCACACTGTCCCCTCCTCTGCAGCTGCCGCCCGGGTGGATCACAGATCGCCGCGGTCAGGAGTCCTCTTATGACACAGAGAGGAGCAGAATGTCAGGCACGATGGACCATGTGTTTTTATGTAATGGGGGGGGGGGTTTGTCCTGGGGGGTCTATAGTAATGTAGGGGGCGTTTTTTTGCCTGGGGGGAGTCTGTACCAATGGGGGGGGGGTTTGTCCCTGGGGTCTGCACTAATGAGGGGGGGGGGGTTGTCCTAGGGGTCTGTACTAATGGAGGGGTTTGTCCTGGGGGTTTGTACTAATGGGGGTTTGTCCTGGGGGTCTGTACTAATGGGGGTTTTATCCGGGGGGTCAATACTAATGGGGGGTTTATCCTCAGGAGTCTGTACTAATGGGGGGGTTTGTCCTGGGGGGGTCTGCACTAATGGGGTGGTTTGTCCTGGGGGTCTGTACTAATGGGGGGTTTATCCCAGGGGGTCAATACTAATGGGGGGTTTATCCTCAGGAGTCTGTACTAATGGGGGGGGGTCTGCACTAATGGGGTGGTGTGTCCTGGGGGGTCTGTACTAATGGGGGGCTTGTCCAGGGCGTATGCACTAATTGGGGGGTTTGTCATGGGGGTCTGTACTCATGGAGGGGTTTGTCCTCGGGGTCTGTACTCATGGAGGGGTTTGTCCTGGGGGTCTGTACTCATGGAGGGGTTTGTCCTGGGGGTCTGTACTCATGGAGGGGTTTGTCCTGGGGGTCTGTACTAATGGGGGGTTTGTCCTGGGTGGGTCTGTACTAATGGGGTTATTTGTCCTGGGTCGGTCTGCACTAATGGGGGGTTTGTCCTGTGGGTCTGTACTAATGGGGGGTTTGTCCTGGGTTGGTCTGCACTAATGGGGTGGTTGGTCCTGGGGGGGTCTGTACTAATGGGGGGAGTCTGTACTAATGGGGGGCTTGTCCTGGGGATATGCACTAATGGGGGATTTATCCCCGGGGGTCAATACTAATGGGGGGTTTATCCTGGGGGGTCTGTACTAATGGGGGGTTTGTCCTGGGTTGGTCTGCACTAATGGGGTGGTTGGTCCTGGGGGGTCTGTACTAATGGGGGGAGTCTGTACTAATGGGGGGCTTGTCCTGGGAATATGCAGTAATGGGGGGTTTATCCCAGGGGGTCAATACTAATGTGGGGTTTATCCTGGGGGTCTGTACTAATGGGGGGGGGTCTGCACTAATGGGGTGGTTTGTCCTGGGGGGTCTGTACTAATGGGGGCTTGTCCAGGGCGTATGCACTAATTGGGGGGTTTGTCATGGGGGTCTGTACTCATGGAGGGGTTTGTCCTGGGGGTCTGTACTCATGGAGGGGTTTGTCCTGGGGGTCTGTACTCATGGAGGGGTTTGTCCTGGGGGTCTGTACTCATGGAGGGGTTTGTCCTGGGGGTCTGTACTAATGGGGGGTTTGTCCTGGGTGGGTCTGTACTAATGGGGGTATTTGTCCTGGGTCGGTCTGCACTAATGGGGGGTTTGTCCTGGGGGTCTGTACTAATGGGGGGTTTGTCCTGGGTGGGTCTGTACTAATGGGGGGTTTGTCCTGGGTTGGTCTGCACTAATGGGGTGGTTGGTCCTGGGGGGGTCTGTACTAATGGGGGGGAGTCTGTACTAATGGGGGGCTTGTCCTGGGGATATGCACTAATGGGGGATTTATCCCGGGGGGTCAATACTAATGGGGGGTTTATCCTGGGGGGTCTGTACTAATGGGGGGTTTGTCCTGGGTTGGTCTGCACTAATGGGGTGGTTGGTCCTGGGGGGTCTGTACTAATGGGGGGAGTCTGTACTAATGGGGGGCTTGTCCTGGGGATATGCACTAATGGGGGATTTATCCCGGGGGGTAATACTAATGGGGGGGTTTATCCTGGGGGTCTGTACTAATGGGGGGTTTGTCCTGGGGGGTCTGCACTAATGGGGTTTGTTCTGGGGTCTGTTCTAATGGGGGGTTTGTCCTGGTTGGGTCTCTACTAATGGAGGGGGGTTGTCCAGGGGGGTCTGCACTACTGGGGGGTGGTTTGTCCTGAGGGAGGTCTGTACTAACGGAGGGGGTGTTTGTCCTGGGGGGAGTCTAATGGGGGGGGCTTGTCCTGGGGGAGTTTATACTAATGGGGGGGTTTGTTCTGGGGGAGTCTGTACTAATGGGGGGGTTGTCCTGGGGGAGTCTGTACTAATAGGGGGGGGTTGTCCTGGGGGAGTCTGTACTAATGGGGGGGGGGTTTGTCCTTGGGGGAGTCTGTACTAATGGGGGGTTTGTCCTGGGCGTCTGTCATGGGGAGTTTGTACTAATAAAGGTGGATTGGTTTGTCCTAGGGGTCTGTACTAATGGGGGGGGGGGGGGTGTTCTGGGGCGGTCTTTAATACTGGAAGGGGGTCTGTACTAATGGGGGGTGTTTTGTCCTGGGGTCTGTACTAATGGAGGGGGTGGTTTGTCCTGAGGGGGGTCTGTACTAATGGAGGGGGTCTGTACTAATGGGGGGTGTTTTGTCCTGGGGGTCTGTACTAATTCAAGGGGATGGTTTGTCCTGGGGGGTCTGTACTAATGGGGGTGGTGGTGGTTTGTCCTGGGGGGTCTGTACTGAGGGAGGGGGTTTATACTTAGGAGTCTGCACCGATGGAGGGGGTCTGTACTGAGGGGCAACTATAGGTGGAGGAAGGAGGGTGACATCATGTTTTACCTCAACGGGTGACGAGACGGGGTTGTGGGACTTGTAGTTCGAGGACTGGCAGCCCCACTGTAACAAAGAAGCTGCAGCCCACACGGCATGTTCAGGAAAGCTTTCAGGGAAGTGCACCCAGGAATCCAGAGGGAGAGGACAGTGCTGAGAGAACACCATCAGAGAGAGAACCCAGCTTTCGTACGCCACCAGAGGCAAAGCCACACAGCCTAGTGCCATCCCTGGCGGAGAAAGGATTGGAGTCATTGCCAGAATACAGATCTGGGCTCTACCCAGCGGAATATCCATGGGCAATTCAGAGTGAGCTAACTCCTGATCAGAGGAACTGTTGTAGCTGTATCGCTGGGTCAGGTGAGAGCCGATCGGCCATTATCTACTTATGCCAATAGGATCTTCAGTCTCTGACCATCTCCTGTATTATATCTGCAGTCTCTGACTGTCTCCTGTATTATTTCTCCAGTCCCTGACCATCTCCTGTAATATGTCTGCAGTCTCTGACCATCTCCTGTATTATATCTCCAGTCACTGACTGTCTCCTGTAATATGTCTACACCTTTTGACCATCTCCTGTACTATGATTGCAGTCTCTGGCTATCTCTTGTATCATGTCTACAGTCTCTGACCATCTCCTGTACTATTTTTTGGGACACTTTCTAACAGTATCAGAGAGGTTCCCCTCCAGGTCTCATTAGTGTACGCTCTTCCAGTATTTTCTTTATGGTTAAAAGATCATGGGAGGATCCCAGGGCAACAAATACTTCTTAGAGGAGCATCTCTGTGTTTGAGTCATTGCCATAGAAACATTTGTAAAGGGGAGGAGTTGGTAAGATGACCACGCCCCCTGTGTGGGGGCGCCAGAAATATTTCTGCACCCAGGCGCCTGTGACCCTAGGATCGGCCCTGAGTAGTGCTGAAAACAATCCAGTAACTCAAAGAAGGGAACCAAACAGCCATTCACGGAAAATGTTCAGCCCAGCAGAAGTTTTGATTGGATTCACAAAGGTTCCTCCGATGTTATGTAAAAAAGGGGGAGAAAAAAACATACCATTGTGCAGCACTGCGGTTTCACTAATCAGATGCAAACTGGTGATAGATACACTCACATGACCATATCGATCAGAAAGACGCTCAATAATGCGATGAGTAAGCTCTGTCACAGCCCTGTTACTTTCAAAAAGCCGCTCAGTGTATGCTGAGAACTCGTAACGAATCCTCCACTGGTCTCCGCACGTTAGACTCCTCCCCACGCGTTGCGTCACTGTCACGTGACTTAATCATGGGATATGACCGCGGAGCGCATATTGCGGGTCATTTAACTTCCTTTCACCGGAAGTAGGAGGAAAAACTGAGACTCTAAAAGCAAATTACATCATATGCGGCAAAAAGAAAGAAAAAGTGACAGTTTTAGATGTCACTATAAGAAAAAGTCCAACCAATTTTAATCACATCCATAATAACAATTTGATACTAATGTGTAATCAATTGGCATATGACAAAAATAAAGGATTTAAAATATAAACATAACAAATCTGCTCCACCTCAGGTTAGATATGGTATTACAGCTAATGTGTCAGACAGACATAGCTGATAGCACAATACCCAAAAAAAACATACAATAAATGAACAAAATTGCATACAATCCAAACTCTGAAGCATAAATTACAACTTTTTTATGTATATGCACAGTATTAAATCGGATTATGGATAAAATTATAAAAATGAAAATTATTATTTAAATGTTTTAAAACCATAACCTCCACCTATCATTAAAAATATTATTAAAAATATTATCCCATAGCACACTAATGATCCGAAATAAAACAATTTAAATCAAAATCAATGTTGAGCTCTAATGTTTTGATTTCATAGATCCAGCGGGATTCTGACTTACTCAACTCACAAACTTTATGGCTACCTCTCCAGTGGGGATTGTATTTTTGTATTGCCCAAAATTTTAATTCATGAGGATTTTGATTGTGACACAGCTTAAAATGACGCGACACACTGTGCTCATAAAAACCTTTTTGTATGTTCTGAACATGTTCTCTTAAACGCTTCCAAAGTGTACTGTACTGTAAAGAACATGGGCACTCCAGCATATAGACTGCCCCTTCTGTTCGGCATGTAATGAGGTCATCTATATGGTACTCCTTTTTTGTAACATTAGACAAAAAACTGGAACATTTTTGACCACTAAAATTGGTATGTTTACAAGCGAAACACCTCTTGCAGGGAAAAAAACCTTTTCCCTGAAAGAAGGTAAGGATATTTTTCCTACTGGGGGGATTTGGAACATTTTTGGCTACTAAATCTCTAAGAGTAGGGGCTCGACGGTATGTAACCCTGGGACGAATTGGTAAAATACCCTGAAGTTGGCGATCAGCTTGGAGAATGGGCCAATGTTTCTGGAAAATTTTCTCAAGCTGTTTATGTTGGACCGTATAGTTGACAATAATAGATAATTCATTTTGTCTTGATGGTTGTTTGAGTTTATCCTGAATAGGGAGATTTCTTGGGGTCTCATATATTTTTTGGATGTGATCCTGGATGAATTTGTTGTTATATCCCTTCTTGACAAACCTCTTTCCCATTTGTTTGGCTTGTTCTAGAAACACATCAGGATTCGTACAGTTTCTACGAATGCGCATCATTTGGCCTTTGGGGATGTTTATAAGCCAAGGTTCATAGTGGCAGCTGTCGACAGGAATATAACTATATACGGTATATGAAGCTGTCATGGCTGGATCCAGGGTGTTTGGCACGGACGTGCCATATGAGGCGTTGGGCATCGGCTATCACCTGTACGTTGATGGAGTGCCAATGCTTCCGATTGCGGTATATGTGCTCTGTGGCACTGGGGGGCTGGAGTGCCACATGTGTGCAATCAATGGCCCCCACGGTGCGTGGGAATCTGGCAATGCTGTAGAAATCTGTCATTGCCTTCAGCCGCAGCTCCTCAGTGGTGGGTCTGATGAAGTGGTTGGACATGCGTCTGAGGATTGCAGGGACAACCTGGTGCACACATCTGCTCACGGAGGATTGTGACATCCCAGCCATCACTCCACTTGTACGCTGGAATGATGCACTTGCAAGGAAATGAAGTGTTGCCAGTACCTTCACCAGTGGCTGCACTGCTTGTGAGTGGTGTGTTGGGCTGGTGATGTCACCCTGCAGGGTTGTGGTTAGTTCAAGTATTGCATCTGGGCTGAATCTGAAGAGGCGATACACCTCCTCATCCCCATGCCAAAGAGGCTCATGCGCGTGCGGTATATCCTCTCACGTGCCCGCCTCCTCCGTAGCGAGGGACCCAGTACTAGTGCTAGGACCACGACTGCCCCTGGCATGTTGGCACACAGAGGTGTTGTCCTTGCACGTGTGGTTGTTCAGCTTGCTAGTTTCGTCGGTAACGCTGCTGCTGTAGCTGCTCTCCTGCTGACCTGAGGCCGTCTGGAGTAAAGATAAAGCAGCTATTTGTAGAAATAACTTTGCGCCGGACGGACGAGATACGCGCGGCGCATGTAGCCAGCGTATGGTGCTAATCCGTTCGCGAATCGGGAAATCTCCCTCATTTGCATATTTGCAGGGGAAATCAATAGGCGCGACTGATGCGCCAAGCGAAATTATGCGCTGACGAGACTCTGGCGTCGGAAAGTTAAGCCGATCGGAAATGGGCCCGTTTTCTGTTGCATCTAGTTTGGTGGGTACGGCCACATAGAAACGATGGCGCATATTCACAGTTACGCGGCGCATATCGAAATACTCCAGCGCAACTCTACCTGAATCTGGCCCAGTGTTTCTCTAATTGGATCTGTCATCTCTTTGGTTCTTCAGTCTTCTATATAATGGCTATGCAAAATAAAAAGTGGACACTCCAAATGGTGTGCTGTAATCGCCAAGGATGAGCCACTACTTGAATGTAGTGCAGATATCCGAAACTATTCTCGGTCTTAGAGAGATGCTAGAACAGCATCTCCAGCTTCAAAATAAACTCTGTCTTTCCTCTGTCTTTTTTAGTGCAGATGACCTTATTCCACACCACCCTCCTCTAATACCAGCTTTAATTGTATTTCGTCGTCGTATCGGAACTGCAATTTTAAAAATGGCGCTCAGGGCGTTCCCGCTGATTAACGCCAACAATATGTTAATCAGCGAGAATCGGCAATTCACGATCGTATTTGGGCCCGATGCAGTGACTTTCCGACGTTTCCATAAGAGATAAACCAGCCCCCTAGTGGAGTATCCTATGTTAAGTATGGCCATCGTCATTGCGTCAAAAAAACGCGTAAGCCTAGCTTCAATATCGGTCAGAAACTTTTGGACTGAAGCAACCGTCCTGTTCTGCTGGCGCTGTTGAACTGTCTTTCAAGGCTTGTTTTTAACTCATTTTGTGAGTATTTTCATTGATTTTAGTATTTTAATAAAAATCGTGTTACAGTATCACACTAGGTCGGTGCACCCTCCTTTCTCTTTTCTTTTTTAGCTGCCTGATAATTGCCTTAAGCCCTTTCTATGGAAATCCTCTGTATTAGGCATAGCCACTGTACCTCCTGCTCTTAACTGGGAAGGCCAGGATTGCCCTTAAAGTTAAAGTAAACCCCCTTATGGTTTTCAGCCAAGGGTGCTGCCATCTTTGACTCTGTTTAATCTACAATTGCCATGATGCTGCACATGTTATCAGTTATGAGAGCACAACCAATGGGAGTGTTACATATGCAGCATGTGCCGGAAATGAATTTTTTTTATGGATGGGTTTACTTCTGCTTTAAGAGACCTTAAGTCTTCTCTTACCTGTTTACTCCTATTGAATTGTTTATCAACACATCAGTTGTCACTGTTTCTGCTAAATGTATTCTATCCTGCTTTATGTCTCTCTGCGCAGGTCTTAGCTCTGGGATCCAGGCTTTGGTGTACTAATGCAACTGTGACACGAAAAGTTACTGGCAGAGTCTTTTACAGGTCCAGGTATGAGGTTCCTCTAAGTAGGAACCCATGGAAACCTAAAGGTTGGCACAACATACGCGCCGTGATGGGTAAAGGCTGGATCTATTTTTAGTAGCTTTCCTGCGGCGGGGATAAGGTAAGAGAGGATATTTTTTAAATAAATGTTATCTTCTATGAGTAGGATGTCTTACCTGGTTTTCACAACTAAAGAGAGTAAGTACATACCTGGTGTATTCTTACATAGCCACCCAGAACACGCTCAGGGAAGTCGGTCAGTTAACCACTTAAGCCCCAGACAAATATGCTGCTAAATGCCCAAAGGATTTTAACAATTCGGCACTGCGTCGCTTTAACAGACAATTGCGCGGTCGTGCGACGTTGCTCCCAAACATAATTTGCGTCCTTTTCTTCCCACAAATAGAGCTTTCTTTTAATGGTATATGATTGTCTCTGCGATTTTTATTTTTTGCGCTATAAACCAAAATAGAGCGACATTTTTGAAAAAAAAACAATATTTTTTACTTTTTGTTATTAGAGAAATCAAATAAACTAAATTTTAGTCAAACATTTAGGCCAAAATGTATTTAGCCACATGTCTTTAGTAAAAAAAAAAAATCACAATATATAAAAAAATAGCTACCTAGCGGCAACTGTGACACTAATACAGCGATCAGAAAACCGATCGCTTAGTGACACTGGCAATAGGGGGTGAAAGGATTAACTAGGGTGGTGATCAAGGGGTTAAACCTTTATTAGGGGGGGTACGGGGCTACCCTGGACCTAACACTAACTGCCTGTCACACTAACTGTCACACTGACACTAAATGCAGTGATCAGTAAATGTATGATCACTGCAATCAGTGACACTGTGACAGGGGGTTGGGGGAGGGGTGATCGGAAGGGGTGAATGTGTCTATGTGTACTGGTGTCAGTGTAGTGTTGGTGCGACTTACTGTGATGTCTTCTCTCCGCTCGTCGGATTGAAAAGAGAGGAGAGCTGACATCACTTCCTCTGCCAGTGTTTACATTACACAGGCAGAGGAAGTCACACGGCGGGGAGATGCCGAATTGGCTGGGAGCGATCACAAGGGGGCGGACAAAAACGAACAACCGCCCCCTCATCACGGATCACTCCCGGAGGTAAGCCTCCCACCGCATGTAGCGTAGGGGGTCCCGATCGGACCCCTGACCCACAAGAAGGCAGGGTACGTACATGTACGCACATCTGCCTGTATGTGCCATTCTGTGGACGTACATATACATGCGGCGGGCGTTAAGTGGTTAAACACCACTCACCGCCTCCGTTGCAGGCTCTGCCACAAAAAACAAATTCAGGGGTCCCCCCACGAAGCCCCAGTGATCTTCTCTCCTTTCCTTTTCGCCTTAGGGCACCACCATGAGGGTCGGCACATGTGCGCCGGGAGCGCGCTTTGTACTGTCTATAGGCAGATGGAGAGGGGGAGGGCCGTGGTTGCTCATACCCGTGTGCAGGCCCCAAGCGGCTGGTTTAAAAGGCCCAGCACGCCAGAGCCTTCTGTAAAGTGGCATGGACACAGCGATGTGGGCTGAAAGCATCCCCGTGGATTTAACCAGGCAAACATAAGACTCCTACTCAACATCAGGTTGTGCAGTAAGCTAATATTTGTGTATTGTAAGACTATAGCACAACAGTGATTGCATTTTGTGGATAGTGCCTTTGCTTTACAGTAAGGACTATGTCCCCCAGAAGAGGTACAAGGGTTAGTAAAAGAAGCACCAGGAAATCCCCACTTATGGCTTGGGATGACCTGAACACCCCCTGTTCGGTTCGCACCAGAACATGCGAACACACCAAATGTTCGTGTGAACTTTAGATTTAAAACATTCAAGACCCATAGACTTTAAAAGGGTTCTAAAGTGATAATTTTAAAGGCTAATATGCAAGTTATTGTCCTAAAAAGTGTTTGGGGACCTTGGTCATGTCCCAGGGGACATGTATCAATGCAAAAAAAGTTTTAAAAACTGACGTTTTTTTGGGAGCAGTGAATTTAATAATGCTTAAATTGAAACAATAAAAGTGAATTATTCCTTTAAATTTCGTACCTAGGGGGGGGTGTAAAGTAAGCATGTAAAATAGTGCATGTTTCCCATACTTACAGTAGAACTGTCTCTGCACAAAGTGTAATTTCTGAAAGAAAAAAAAGTCATTTAAAACTGACTTGCAGCTATAATGAATTGTCGGCTCCCGGCAATTCAGAGAGAATTCATTCATAAAAAAAAAAAAAAAAGCGTGGGGTCCCCCAAATTCAATAACCAGGCCCTTCAGGTCTGGTATGGATATTAAGGGGAACCCCGCCATCAATTAAAACAAAAATTACGTGGGGTTCCCCCCAAATATCCATTCCAGACCCTTCAGGTCTGGTGTGGATTTTAAGGGGAACTCCACCCCAAATTAAAAAAAAAAATTGGCGTGGAGTTTCCCCAAAAATCCACACAAGGCCCCTTATCCAAGCACGTAAACTCACCGGCCGCAGAAAAGAGGGGAGGACAGAGAGTGCCCCCCTCCTGAACCGTACCAGCCGATATGCCCTCAACATGGGGAGGATGTCCCCATGTTGATGGGGACAAGGGCCTCATCCCCACAACCCTTGCCCGGTGGTTGTGGAGGTCTGCGGGTGGGGGGCTTATCAGAATCTGGAAGACCCCTTTATCAAAGGGGACCCCCAGATCCTTCCCCCCCCCCAGTGTGAATTGGTAATGGGGTACTTTGTACCTCTATCATTTCACAAAGGAAGTGCAAATAGTTGTAAAAAAACACACACACTGTGGAAAAAAGTCCTTTATTGGAAAAAAAAAACAGCGGTGGCAATCCACACTCGGTCCCGGCTTCCCACTCAAACATTGTCGGTATCCAGCGACGGGTGATCTCCTCTCTGGTCCAGCGATGAAAAGATCGCCCGGGATCCAGAGGGCAGCATCGCCGGCAGCCTGTGTCCACTGGAGACATCCCGGCGAATGACACTGCTAAAGCTATGACATTTCTTATATTGGTGAGGCAGGGCCACCTGTCATGTGACCAAGCCCCCTCTGACACAAGGGGGAAGCCTGGGCTTCCCTAGTGACGTAGCAGAGGGTGCGTCAGAGGGGAACGGGGTCACGTGACAGGTGGCCCTGCCTCACCTATATAAGAAATGTCATAGCTTTAGCAGCGTCATTCGCCGGGCTGTCTCCGGTGGACACAGGTGGCCGGTGATGCTGCGCTCTGGATCCCGGACGATCTTCTCATCGCTGGACCGGAGAGGAGGTCACCCATCACTGGATACTGACAACGTTGCAGCAGGGATCTGGGATCGAGAGTGGATTACCACCGCTGGATTTTTTATTTTAATAAAGGACTTTTTTTCCATGGTGTGTGTGTTTTTTTACAACTATTTACACTTCCTTCGTGAAATGGTAGGGGTACAATGTACCCTATTACCAATTCACATAGGGGGGCTAGGATCTTGGGTCCCCTTTGTTAAAGGGGTCTTCCAGATTCTGATAAGCCCCCTGCCCGCAGACCCCCACAACCAAGTGTTGTGGGGATGAGGCCCTTGTCCCCATCAACATGGGGACATCCTCCCCATGTTGAGGGCATGTGGCCTGGTATGGTTCAGGAGAGGGGGGGCACTCTCTGTCCCCCCCTCTTTTCTGTGGCCAACCAGGTTACGTGCTTGGATAAGGGGCCTGGTGTGGATTTTTGGGGGGACTCCACGCCATTTTTTTTAATTGATGGCGGGGTTCCCCTAAATAACTATACCAGACCTGAAGGGCCTGGTTATTGAATTTGGGGGGACCCCACGCTTTTTTTTTTTTTAAATATGAATGAATTCTCTCTGAATTGCCGGGAGCCAAAAATTCATTATAGCCCCAAGTCAGTTTTAAATTATTTTTTTCCTTCATAAATGACACTTTGTGCAGAGACAGTTCTAAGTATGGGAAACATGCGCTATTTCACAGGCTTACTTTACACCCCCCCCCCCCCAGGTACGAAATTTAAAGGAATATTTCACTTTTATTGTTTCACTTTAAGCATTATTAAATTCACTGCAAACTTTTTTTTGCATTGATACATGTCCCCTGGTGCAGGACCCAGGTCCCCAAACACTTTTTAGGACAATAACTTGCATATTAGCCTTTAAAATTAGCACTTTAGATTTCTCCCATAGACTTTAACAGGGTGTTCCACGGCTTTTCGAATTTGCCGCGAACACCCCAAATTGTTCGTTGTTCGCCGAACAGGCGAACAGGCAATGTTCGAGTCGGACATGAGTTTGACTCGAACTCAAAGCTCATCCCTACTTATGGCTAAGGATTCTGAGCTTATCTGCAGTTCACCATCCCCCTCTGTCAGTCTGGTAGCAGCCTCTCAGGATGATCATGTGCCCCTGTCTGGTTTTGCAGCTTCTTCTATGGCAGCTCCTGTATACGTCACTGAGGACGCTTTAAAAGTTGCTTTGGGTGGCTTGGAAGGAAGGATTTTCTACTATAATTGCAACCTCCTTAAAAGGTAGCAGAAAACAGGGTAGATCCCCTTTATCTGCTCTGGCTCTCTCATAAGATGAGCATTCTGAGGGTAAAAAATCCCTCCCTGGAGATGAGGATCATGTGCAGTCTGAGGAGATGAGGATCATGTGCAGTCTGAGGACTTATGCATTCCCTCCAGTTCCGTTTCTCCCACAATTCCTTCAAAGAGTCAATAGAGAAGGAAAGCCGGTGATTTTAGTGGCCCCAGGAGACCCTGGTACACAGAAATCGTAAGGATGGCAGAAGGAAGACCTTGGGTTCTCCCACTATGCTCAAAATAACTATCACAGTGTCCAATGTTCCATCATACCTTACAAAGTCTAAATTTGACAGTTTGACTGTTGAGACCCACATTCTGAAAAAACATGGGCTGGGAAGCCGGCCTCCAGGCTCATCTACTCATCTACTACAGAATCTGGAAGGCATGAATTTCCTGGTGTGAACCCAGAAGATGGCATCCTAGGAAGTATTCCGTTAATAGGATTCTTGCCTTTCTTCAGTTAGGCTTAAATATGAAGTTGGCCTTGAGCACTATCAAGGGCCAAATCTCGGCCTTGTCGGTATTCTTTCAAAAACTTGCCTTTCATTCCCTAGTCCGGGCCTTTGTTCAGGGAGCACTATGCCTGAATCTGCAGGTTAAGTCCCCTGTGTGCCCATAAGATTTGAATTTGGTATTGTCTGTTTTGCAGAAATTACCCTTTGAACCATTACACCATGCTTCTTTAAGTCTTTTGACGAAGAAATAGTTTTTTTCTCGTAGCCATATCCTCAGCAAGGAGGGTATCAGAATTGGAAGCTCTTTTGTGTAAAGAACCATATACTTTTTTTACCTAAGGTGGTTTCAGGATTTCATCTGAATCAAGATATAGTCCTACCCTGTATTGTCTTTTTTTCCAGATCTGCAGTCTGCGGAGGAAGAGATTCTGCACTCTCTAGATGTTGTAAGAGCGGTAAAGGTTTAAAAACTGGTTGTCTGTTTATTCTGCCACAAGGCCCAAGGAAGGGCCAGGCAGTGTCAAAATGTACTTTTGCATGTTGAATTTGACAAGTCATTATTCAGGCCTATGGTTTAGAAAAGAAGATTCCTCCTTTTCAGACTAGATCAGTTGGTGCTTCATGGGCAGTGCATCACAAGGCCTCCATGTCTCCTATCTGTAAGGCTGCTACCTGGTCTTCGGTCCATACATTTACTAAGTTCTACCAGGTAGATGTGAGAGGGCATGAGGATGACGCTGGCGTAGTGTACTGCAGGCATCAGTATAGATCCTCTAGCCCAATGGTGGTCTTATTTCTGATCTGTGTCTCCCTCCCCTCAATTTTAGCATTGCTATAGGACATCCCATTAAGTTATGAAGACTCTGTGTCCCATGATGTATGAGCAAGAAAATAGGATTTTTTAATACAGCTTACCTGTAAAATCCTTTTCTTGGGAATACATCACGGGACACAGAGCTCTCATCTGAGTTTGAAGATGTAACATGAAATGCCAGATAAGTCCCATATCAGACAGAACTCTAGGGCAGAATGATGGCAATACATTTTACTGGTCCTAGTGGGCTGTGCCAGAGGTAAAGCTGAATTATTGTCCTCAGCATGGATCATAATAAAGGAGTCCAGCAAGGTAAGACAGTGTCATTCAGTGTTTCTTACACCAAGCCAGCCAGTGGGGGGCGCAAACAAACAAAAAAAAGAAAAGAAAAAAACAATTGCAGCCTCACTGTGCCTATCAAACGCAGCCACTGTGCCCATCAAACGCAGCCACTGTGCCATGCCATCAATTGTCCCCACTGTGCCATCAATTATCGCCACTGTGCCATGCCATCAAACACATCGACTGTGCCATCATTTATTGCCACTGTGCCCATCAATTGTCACCACTGTGCCATCAAACACAGCCACTGTGCCCATCATTTGTAGCCACTGTGCCCATCAATTGTAGCCACTGTGCCCTGTAAAATGCTGCCAGATTGCCCCCCGCCCGGCACTTACCTTTCTCGGTAGCCAGAACCGATGAACCTGATTGGCTGAGATGCCTGTCAGTGTTAGCCAGGGAACGCACCCCCCCTGTGTCCCCTGGTTAACTATTTGGAAGCTGTCTACAGCCCTCAGCCACTGGCTCTGATAGACACTTCTACAGCCAATCAGCTGCCGTTATTCAGATGGCCGGCGCTCACCAGGGCGGTGCAGGAGAGAGAGGGGGCGGCACTCCTATGCCCTCTATGGACGCACCGCCACTGAAGCCAGCACAAAGGAAAGATATCACAGTTCTGGCCTCCCAAACTATAATCCATGCACACAAACTTCACTCCAGGTCCCGTCTCCTAAAGGAACCCAGTGCCAAGAAAACATCCAATTAAAATCATAAGCTAGTGTAGCACTACCCCTCAAAGAGCTGCTGGTTTGTTTTGGGCTGCATGTTACCTCTATTCCTTCACCATCTAGGGTATCAGATGAGAGTTAAGAAAAACTTCAGTGTCCACACTTTAGGATTCTTTTTCTTTGCTTTATTTACCCAACGTGGTAAAAGAATAAAAGTGGTAGTTGAAGAGGTGGAAGGGTAATATGTAATAGGTTCAGGTGTATAACTTTTGTTAGGAAACACTCCTGCTTCCAGCAACGTAGCTTTCGTCGCCACTCTAGCCAGATATTGTGCACCTGGATAGGCCTCTATCACTTTTCTAGCAACTTTAGTAAAGTCTCTGCCACAGACCTTCCCAAAGATGGAGATGTATTCAGTCCAGAATCCTCTCAATCTGTCTGCTGGAAATATCTGTTTGTCCGCCCGTACACACGATCGAATTTGTCTGCTGAAGCGGTCCGTCGGACCGTTTTTAGCAGATAGATTCGATCGTGTGTACGCGGCCTTAGACTACCCCCTAAATTTAAAGCAGCACCTGCCAAAAAGTAGCAGGCTGCTACACTAGCAATTTAACTCTAGCCTTAAATCTTACATATAGTACATGCAACCTGGGGGAGAAAAGAGCAACCTATCTGCAACATGTTACCATATCTAATATCTCAATTCCAATGATTTTAACCAAAAGTCTCAATCATCTGCATTCAGGCAATACTCAAAAATCTATTTGCAAAGAATGCCCAGCCATGTGCAAAAAAAAAAAAACAGCATTATAGCTTGCACATACGTGGATGATGAAAGTCAGCAGAGTTTAATCTTCGTAACTAAAATTCCCTTGCAAAATGACCAGTCTATTTTCCTTTAGCAAGTCAAATCAAATGACCTTTCAATTATACTCTTTAGGAAAACCTTCTTTGGTATGTAATACTCATAATTAATGCCGATAATTTTTGACTCCCATATCTAATTGGCAATGTACTCAACAACATCAAAGAGGAAAACAAGCTCCATAGTAGGCCACTTGAATTTTTTCTCCACAGTGAACTTTTCCACCCTTAAGTGGCTCATTGTAACATGAATACCCTTAATTTACTGTAGTAAGCATAATTTAGAAAAATAACCATTGCAAAGACATTTCCAAAGTGTTGATCCTACTTCACATGGATTTGCTTCAAGTCTTTTAATCTTTCAATTACTTGGCTTAAAACACCTTTGTTTTCTGTGATATAATTTCTCAAGTCTGTTCTGGGTTAAACAATCATTTCCTCCCTAACGTCATCATTCAGCCTTTACTTTTCTCTTTAATATGTAATACATACAGAGTGCTTTTTGCTTTCAATGATTTTAACCAAAAGTCTCAATCATAAAGCAAGAGAACAAACAAATGTGACCAATTCCCGCAGGCCAATACTGGCCAGAAAAAATCTATTTGATACAATCAGAATGCTTTTTTTCTCAGAAAATAGGTGCAGGAACTCAACCACGTCCCCGTTCAGGTTTCACAAACAGTAGAAGGGTCTTAAAGGGGCATTAAATAGCAGAATTGCACTACATACGTGGATGAGTGAAGAGTTCAGGGGGGTAACACACAGAGTGAAGAGCTGGCACTTCGTAACCTAAAATTCCCTTGCAAAATGACCAGTCTATTTTCCTGTGTTTAGCAAGTGATTGTGGTGAGCAGGCACCAAAGGGTCTGAGCCAAAGGTGGTGGAACTGAGTTCCCCCAAGTTCCCCTCTTTAGGAAAAAAAGCCTTCTTTGGATATGTAATAACTCCATAAGTGAATTGAGAATATACGATCCGATACCAGTTTTGAATAAGAACTCCCATATCAAAACCTTGGCAATGTAGCCTGCATTACAACATTCCAAGGACAAAGTAGCTAGCGAAACTGTACCTAGGGAATCTGACTTGGGGAACCATGAGTAGAAACCAGCCACCCCTAATGGGAGCTAACTGTGGCCGGGTTTCAAACCCCATTTGGAGCTAGTAAGACTAACTTGGTTACACACAGTCTGGTTAACCTACTAACTATACTCGAAGGTCATGTTGAGGCAAAAATCTAACAGCCGATGAATGGGTGTTAAAGGAACCACCCGTCACTCGCTACCAACGGACCCACTAGCGTGGTCAGGACATGGGAGCAGTGTTAAATAACCCGAAAACAAATATGCTTGTGCTCACGCATGCGTGGGCAATAGTCCTGACCACCTCAGGGAAGTGAGAGTGAAAGAAGAAGGGAAAAAAGAGAGGAAAGATAAGGAAGCAAAAGAGAGGGAGAGGAAAGAAAAGGATCCTACTTCGACATGGGAGGATTTGCTTCAGAGTCTTTTAAGGGGGACTTTCTGGAATACAGTACTTAAAGCAGGACCTTAAAAAGGCCCATGGCTGCCAAATCTTTGTTTTCTGTCCAGGATACGCTAATTTTCTCTTTCATAATCAGGAAATCTGTTCTAAAAGGGTTAAACAATGTTTTTTTCAGGCTTTCCAGAGTGAGTTTGGCCCTAACGTAAAAGAGATCATTCAGCCTTTACTTGGACACTTCTGGGCTTTAATATGTAATAGGGCAATACAGACGTGGGGTGGACGCTTTTTGATCTTTCGAATCCAGGAGAAGATTTTTATTGCAAAAACCCTGTATCCTGGGGCAACCCCACCACACATGCAACATATCACCCCTATGGTTACAGCCCCTAAAGCAAGGTGAGAACAAACAAGGGGGATGACGCTGGGTACATCAATTGTCCCGCTAGCCTAGAGGGGACCAGATACATCTGGAGAGAACCTTTATGCTAGCTTCTGCAAGGTTAAGTTAATTATCACCTTTAAGATACAATTTTCTAATCCATGTCTCTAACGTCCATTGAATTGAGAATATACGATCCTTCTCCCAAGCCAGCATGAAGGAAGTCTTGGAGCTAGTGGAAGAAAGTGCCCTTATCAAATTACCTTGATTCCTCCCCTCTGCTCATCTATCTGGCCACACCATTGTTCATTGACGTAAGTCGTGGGCTATGGGCATGTGTCGTCCATAGTTTATGTAGGACAGGAGGAGATCTGAGCATAGCGAAAAAGTTCTGTCTGAGGCATGTCCTAGATCCCTGGTATAAAATCTGTTTTAGAGTGAGGGCCCGCAGGGACCTGAGTAGAAGTGACCTATTCTATAGCCATTCCCTTATCTATCCACCATGGGAGCTGAACTGTTGTTACATTAAGCCCTGGCGGGAATTCAAACCCCGGGTTTTGGAGATAAGTAAGTTTTAGTGGGCTAACTTGGGCGATATCAGCCGCGCAGTCTGGTTCCTAAGGCTAACATCCCAGAGGGCAAAGGAGTGAGAGAGGGTTGGGGACAATATGGAGGTTCTCAGCGATTTAGGGCACCACAACAGATATCCAGGGTGTTGGAGCGGAACCACTTGCCTTCACTCAATGTGCTATCCAATCGGCAATTCCACTAGCGTGGTCAGTAAACCGTGGGATTTGAGCAAGTGTTGAGCAATAACGCCTGGAAATACCAAAGTAATTTCGGGAGACCCAGGCCACCCTCCTCCCTAGCCTGGAACAAAACCGATTTTGAAAGTCTGTAACCCTTCCCACCCCAGACAAATTTGATGATTTTATTTTGAAAAGATTTTAGATGCGCCCTGACAAAGGGGATAGCAGGCTCTAAAGTAGATAAGATGCGTGGGAGTAGCAAAAGTCATTTTTATCGCAGGGATTCTGCCCAGCCAGGAAAGAGACAACCGAGACCACCTGGAGAGGTCGCCTTCTAGTTTTTGGTATAGCTGGGGGTAGTTAGCTTGATAAAGGAGTTCCACCTTGGAGGTCAGCTTGACCCCCAGATATGTGATGGACTCGTCATTCCATGTGAATCGAAAGTGCTCCCTAATCCTGGAGAGCAGAGAAACTGGGATATTGATGTTGAGTGCTTGGGATTTATCATAGTTGACTAAGAGCCCTGAAACCTTTCCAAATTCATCCAATAGTCGGCATATGTTAGTGAGGGATATCAGGGGGGAAGAGACGAATAGGAGGATGTCATCAGCGAAAAGTGCGCATTTATGGGACCTAGAACCACATTTAATGCCGTGAATATATTCGGGTCGGATCTAATTGCTATCGCCAGAGTTTCGATTGCTATGGCGAAAATTAGGGGCGAAAGTGGGCATCCCTGTCTGGTGCCTCTGGATATCTGGAAAGGCTCAGAGTAAAATCCCTGCAGACGAACCCGAGCCTCTGGGGTGGAATATAGGACTTGTAAGATATTGGTGAAGGATTCTCCAAATCCCCATCGTTTCAGGGTAGCGAAAATATAAGGCCAGTGCACATTATCAAAGGCCTTCTGGAGGTCTAGTGAGAGGAGACAACCCTGCCTAGGAGAATCGTCATCCCAGTTGGAGTTGAGAAGGGACACAATATCAATTGCTCGACAGATTTGGTCTGGGCCCTGTCTACCCGGAATGAATCCCACTTGGTCCTTATTACAGAGTGCTTTTTAACCACTTGACCACTGGGCACCTAAACCAGACCAATTTTCAGCTTTCGGTGCTCTCACATTTTGAATGACAATAACTCAGTCATACAACACTGTAACCAAATGCAATTTTTGTCCTTTTTTTCCCACAAATATAGCTTTCTTTTGGTGGTATTTGATCACCTCTGCAGTTTTTATTTTTTTTGCTATAAATGAAAAAATAACGAACATTTTGTAAAAAAAATAATTTTTCTTCATTTCTATTATAAAATTTTGCAAAAAAGTAATTTTTCTTCATAAATTTGTCCTAAAATGTATACTGCTACACATTTTTGGTAACAAAAACAAAAAAAAATTGGATATTATTTAGGGTGAAAGTTATAAGGTCTACAAGCTATGGTACCAATTACTGAAAATTGATCAATTTGATTATACCTGATGTACTGACAGGCTCTCTCATTTCTTGAGACCCTAACGTGCCAGGAAAGTACAAATACACCCCAAATGACCCCTTTTTGGAAAGAAGACATTCCAAGGTATTTAGAAAGAGGCATTGTGAGTTTTTTGAAGTTGTCATTTTTTCCCACAATTCTTTGCAAAATCAAGATTTTTTTTATTTTATTTTATTTTTTCCACAAAAGTTTCATATTAGCAGGTTATTTCTTACACACAGCATATGCGTAACACAAATGACACCCCAAAACACATTCTGCTATTCCTCCCAAGTATGGCGATACCACATGTGTGAGACTTTTACACAGCGTGGTCACATACAGAGGCCCAACATGCAGGGAGCACCATCAGGCGTTCTGGAACACCCAGACCAATTCTGACATTTCTCTCCTACATGTAATCATCATTTATTTGCTAGAAAATTATATAGCAATTATTTTAGCAAGGACCCTAGAGAATACAATGGCGGTCGTTGCAACTTTTTATCGCACATGGTATTTGCACAGCAATTTTTCGAAAGCATTTTTTTTGGAAATAAAACAGTTTTGTGCTGTAAGAAAAAACATTAAAGTTAGCCCAATGTTTTTGCATAATATGAAAGATGAAGTTACGCCAAGTAAATAGATACCCAACATGTCACCCTTCAATATTGCACACGCTTGTGGAATGGCGCCAAACTTCGCTACTTAAAAATCCTCATAGGTGACGCTTTAAATGTTTTTACTGGTTACATCTTTTTAGTTGGAGAAGAGGTCTAGGGCCAAAATGATTGCTCTCACTCTAACGTTCGCAGCGGTACCTCACATGTGTGGTTTGAACACCGTTTTCATATGTGGGCTGGACTTACGTGCGCGTTCGCTTCTGTATACGAGCACGCAGGAACAGGGGCGCTTTAAACATTTTTTTTTTTATTGTTCATTTTAGTTTATTTATTTTAGTTTGACACATTTTTCCCCAAAAATAAATGTTTTGATTGCTTTTATTCCTATTACAAGAAATGTAAACATCCCTTGTAATAGGAATATAGCATGACAGGTCCTCTTTACAGTGAGATATGGGGTCAATAAGACCCCACATCTCACCTCTAGGCTGGGAAGCCTGGAAAAAAAAACGATCCTGGCTTCAATCGTAGCACCAGAGGGCAAAGAGTGGGGACGTCCCCTTTTGCCTCCCGTAAGAATGATTAAGAGGTGGAATAGCCACCATGATCATTCTTATGGTGTAGAGAATCGCTGGCTGAAAAAATGATATCTGAATAATGCCTGTAGCTGCAGGCATCATTTAGATATCCTGCACAAAGTCAAGGACGTCATATGACGTGGGCGGGAAGTGGTTAAAACGCATTTTTTCCCCAGAGTATTTGCTGGGTATTTCAGAGTATTGGCCGGGCTATTGCAAAGTATTGTGCGGGGGGTATTGCAAAGTATTGTGGGGGGGGTATTGCAGAGTAATGTGCGGGGGTATTGCAGAGTATTGTGCGATGGTATTGCAGAGTAGTGTGCAGAGTACTGCGCAGGGGGTACTGCAGAGTACTGCGCAGGGGGTACTGCAGAGTATTGAGCAGGGGGTACTGCAGAGTATTGCGCAGGGGGTACTGCAGAGTACTGGCAGGGGGTACTGCAGAGTACTGGCAGGGGGTACTGCAGAGTACTGGCAGGGGGTATTGCAGAGTATTGCGCAGGGGGTATTGCAGAGTATTGCGCGGGGGTATTGCAGAGTATTGCGCGGGGGTATTGCAGAGTATTGCGCGGGGGTATTGCAGAGTATTGCGCGGGGGTATTGCAGAGTAGTGCGCAGGGGTATTGCAGACTATTACGCAGGGGGTATTGCAGAGTATTGCGCAGGGGGTATTGCAGAGTATTGCGCAGGGGTTATTGCAGAGTATTGCAGGGAAGGAAGAGTATTGCAGGGGTTAATGCAGGGATGGCTAGATCTGTGACTGCAATAGTCACAGATCCAGCCACAGCGCTGCTGACACCGATCGGTACAGAGAGAGGAGGGAGGAACCGGCGTCATCAAATGACTCCGGTTTGTTTACATGTGATCGCTCTGTCATTGGACGGAGCGATCACGTGGTAAACGCCCCCTATTAGCGGCAATTCACCGCGACCCGTGATGCGCTGGGTCCGGAGGACCCGGCAGTCATGGACATTCCTGTGTGCGCGCCCCAGGGGGCGCGACTCTGGGAGGACGTTGTATAACATCCTCCCAGAGTTAAGCAACCACCTTGACGCCGTTATTTGATGGGGGCTGGTGGTTAAGTGGTTAACCTCTTTTTTTCCTGAACAGGTGCATAGCCAAACACTTTAATAGAGGATATTTACAATTTGGATAGTTTCTTACCATTTCTTTCACATCTTTTTGTACTGCTACATCTATAGCCAAAACACAAACTGATATTTTGAAGAATCTTTATTTAAGCATTAGAAACTGATATTTTAAGAGTTGGTAGGATCAGTCTTTTAAGAATGACAAAAAGCTTACCTTAACTTAACAGCTGAAAATCATTTAATTATTAAAGGACTCATTCACAATCCTTCTGAGCTCATTTTATAAATCTTTTCTTTAGCTGTTATACTGCTTCTCAATTCCCATAACTGTCCTGGGAAATAAGATTTTTTTTCTCTATAATAGATAGTCTTCTTTTAGATATTCTTCCTTTTAGATATTTAAAATGTAACATATACCTTTCTGCTACATAGTTTTTTTGGTAACAAAAACAAAAAAAAATTGGATATTATTTTCTTCAAGAATAATCAGTCAATTCTTAAGGCCACGTACACACGCTATCAGTACCAATTACCTGATTGATCAATTTGATTATACCTGATGTACTGACAGGACCGTTTCTCATTTCTTGAGACCCCGTTAAGTGGTCTGATGTTCAGGAAAGTACAAATACACCATCAGTCCAAAATGACCCATCGGGCCAGAACGCGGTGACGTAGAACACAAGACATTCCAAGCTGATTTAGAAAGAGGCATTGTGAGTTTTTTGAAGTGTCATTGCTTCCCAAGCATTACATCGACTTGCAAAATCAAGCATGCGCGGGTTTTTGGTCCGATGCTTTTGTGTACCAACCATTGTTTTGGTCCGACGGACAGGTGTCCATCGGACAGATTTTAAAGCAAGTTTTAAAACTTTAGTCCAATGGACAACAGTCCGATGTGCCGTACACACGATTAATTTGGTCCAATGAAACTGGTCTTCAGGCCAGTTTAATCGGACTGGTCTGATCGTGTGTACGCGGCCTAAGAAGTTTGTTTTTGACATTGGTCTTGGATAAATGAAAGGATAAATGGAGCATTGTACATAATTATCAGTCCAACATCACCATGAAAACACTCTGTATGCTGGAGGCTCTGGAAGACCATGACTACACCAACTAAATATCTACCTGAAAGAGGGTCTGTGATGCCTGAAGTGGTAATGTAACTCTACACACTTTTTTACATACTGTAATTGAAGGCATGTTGTTAAGCATGTCATTTATAGCAACATTTTAAAAAGGTAGATAAAGGCACAATATGGAATACATATTTTAGCAAGCCTAAATGTAATAACAACTAAAATATAACCTGTCAGGGGGGGAAGGGGCGGTGACTGGAAGTGGATACAGAATGCGAGCGCGAGAGTGTGAGAGCTCACCCCTCTCCTCTCCTTCTCTTGAACCGATCTCCTCTGTGGCCGGGGTGATGCCGGGTGCTGCAGACTGACTAATTTTTCAAGGCGCATTTTTTTTGGAAATAAAACAGCGTGTGCGATCCTTTGTGCTCTGGTCCAAGAAAAAACATTAAAGTCTAGCCCAATGTTTTTGCATAAGTATGAAAGATGGCAAGTTACGCCAAGCAAATAGCATCCCCAACAGGAATGGCGCTCCTTCTCTCTTGGAGAATATTAGGGCATGCTACGGTAATAGCAGGGGTGTGGGACCTTAATGAATCGCTTCTCCTCCTCACTTCTGTTGGAGGAGCATTTCACTGGGAACTGGTGGTGGTGTGAAGCTCCGCGAATGAAGCGCCAGAGCTTTGACGTTTCTTTTATAGGGGAGGCGGGCCATGCGTCATGTGACCCCGTCCCCCTCTGACGCAAGGGGCATGTCTGGGATGTCCCAGTGACGTAGCACAGTGTGCGTCAGAGGGGGAGCCTATAAAAGGAACGTCAAAGCTCCAGCGCGTCATTCGCGGAGCTGTTCTCTGAATGGATGGATCTTCTCATCGCTGGACCAACCGACTGACGCTGGAGAGATCACCCGTCGCTTGACCGATCACCCGGCGCTGGAGAGAAGACAACATTGGAGCAGGGGCGCTTTAAACATTTCGTTTTTTTATTGTTCACCGCTAGATTATTTATTTTAGTTTGACACATTTTTAAAAAGTAATTTGTTCTACCCCTATTGCACCCTCCCAATGTAAACATCACTTGTAATAGGAATATAGCATGACAGGTCCTGGTGTGGTTACAGTGAGATATGGGAGTCAATAAGACCGCACATCTGTCCCCCCACCTCTTTTAGGCTGGGAAGCCTGATCCTGGCTTCAATCGTAGCACCAGATAAGGGGTCTGGTGTGGATTTTAGTGGGGAACGTCCGCCTTTTGCCTTAAGAATGATTAATTTTGAGGTGGAGTTCCCCTTAAAGTCCACACCATGATCATTCTGAATGGTGGAGAATCGCTGGTTGAAAAAATGGATATTGGGGGGAATAATGCCTGTAGCTGCAGGCATCATTTTTTTTTTAAGATTGAGGACGGGGTTCCTGCACTTAAGTCAGAGGACGTCACTATGACGTCAGGGCCCCGGGAAGAAATCATGGTTAAAAGGCCCCCCCCCCCCCCGAAAAGACTGATTTGCTGGGTATACTTCAGAGTATTGGCCGGGTTTTACACTGTACAACAAAGTAAAACAATCTGTTTCTGATTTCACTTGTATTGTGCGGGGGGTATGGCTGCAGTGGCAGTGCCATCCTCTCCCACCACCACCTGTGCCTCTCACTATTCAGCCGCACCACTGATCTCATCACTATCCCCCCACCACCTGTGTATTGCAGAAGTAATGTGCGGGGGTATTGCAGAGTATTGTGCGATGGTATTGCAGAGTAGTGTGCAGAGTACTGCGCAGGGGGTACTGCAGAGTACTGCGCAGGGGGTACTGCAGAGTATTGAGCAGGGGGTACTGCAGAGTATTGCACAGGGGGTACTGCAGAGTACTGGCAGGGGGTACTGCAGAGTACTGGCAGGGGGTACTGCCACCCCCCTCAGAGTACTGGCACCACCCCCCTCAGGGGGTATTCACCACTACCAGAGTATTGCGCAGGGGGTATTGCAGAGTATTGCGCGGGGGTATTGCAGAGTATTGCGGGGGGTATTGCAGAGTATTGCGCGGGGTGCCATTGCAGAGTCCCACCACCACCTGTGCGCAGGGGTATTGCAGACTCCCATTACTGATCTCAGCCCTATCCCCTATCACCTCTGAATTGCAGAAGTAATTGCGCAGGGGGTATAGGGATGCAGAGTATTGCGCAGGGGTTATTGCAGAGTATTGCAGGGATCAGTAAGAGTATTGCAGGGGTTAATGCAGGGATGGCTAGATCTGAAAAAATGACTGCAATAGTCACAGATCCAGCCACAGCGCTGCTGACACCGATCGGTACAGAGAGAGGAGGGAGGAACCGGCGTCATCACTGTGCCTTCTAATGACTCCCGCCGGTTTGTTTACATGTGATCGCTCTGTCATTGGACGGAGAGATCACGTGGTAAAGCTCCGCCCCCTATTAGCGACAATGTCACCGCGACCCAGTGATGCGCTGGGTCCGGAGGACCCGGCCCAGTCATGGACATTCCTGTGTGCGCGCCCCAGGGGGCAATGCACCCCCCCCCCCCACACACACACACACACATCTGGGAGGACGTTGTATAACATCCTCCCAGAGTTAAGCAACCACCTTGACGCCGTTATTTGATGGGGGCTGGTGGTTAAGTGGTTAACCTCTTTTTTTCCTGAACAGGTGCATAGCCAAACACTTTATCATAGAGGATAGCCTCCCCTTTACATTAGTGTCCCCAGAGAGTTTCTTACCATTTCTTTCACATCTTTTTGTCCCCAGAGACTGCCCCTACATCTATAGTGTCCCCAAAAGCCTGCCCCTCACAAACTGATATTTTGAAGAGAGTCTCCCTTAGCATTAGAAACTGCCCCTCACAGTTTTCCCCAAGAGTTGCCCCTCACAGTAGGATCCGCAGTCTTTTAAGAATGACAAAAAGCTTACCTTAACTTAACAGCTGAAAGTCTCATTTACATTATTAAGGGCCCCCAGAGACTCCCCATTCACAATAGGGCCCCCAGAGAGCTCATTTTATAAATCTTTTCTTTAGCTGTTATCCCCAGAGACTGCCCTCAATTCCCATAACTGTCCTGGGAAATAAGAGTCTCCCCCTATATCATAGGGCCCCCAGAGAGTCTCCCTTACATTAGATGTTCTTCCTTTTAGATATGCCCCTAACACAGTGTAACATATCTCCCTTTCAAGAGAGCCTGCCCCTCATACAGTAGTTTTGCCTGTTGGTCAGAGATGCACATCTCCCCATACATTAGGGCCCCCAGAGAGTCTCCCCATACATTAGGGCCCCCAGTCAGAGTCTCCCCATACATTAGGGCCCCCAGAGAGACTCCCCATACATCACGATCCCCAGAGAGCCCCCCCTACACCAGGGTCCCCATGAGAGTCTCCCCCTATATCAGGGTCCCAGACGGACCGTCTCCCCCTACATCAGAGTCCCCAGAGAGCCTCCCGTTACATTAGTGGTCCCCAGAGAGTTCGTACACACCATCAGTGTCCCAGAAAGTCCCTACTTACATCAGGGTCCCCAGAGACGCGGTGACGTAGAACACAACGACGTGCTTGAAAAAACAAAGTTCAGTGCTTCCCATACAGAGAGCCCCTTGATTCCTTACATGCAGTTTTTGGTCCCCAGAGAGCCTCCCTGTACCAACCATTAGTTTTGGTCCCCAGAGACTGCCCCTCACAGTAGTGTCCCCAGAGAGTCTCCCCATACATTAGGGCCCCCAGAGAGTCTCCCCTCTTACACTTTAGTGTCCCCAATGGACAACCCCGATGTGCCTTACACAGGGTCCCCAGAGAAACTGGTCCCCCTACATCAGGGCCCCCAGTTTAATCGGACTGGTCTCCCCATCATGTACGCGGACCCCAGAGAGTCTCCCCATACATTAGGACCCCAGAGAGTCTCCCCATACATTAGGACCCCAGATAAATGGAGTCTCCCATTGTACATACATTAGGGCCCCCTGAGAGTCTCCCCATACATCAGGGCCCCCATGAGAGTCTCCCCATACTCTGTATGCTGGAGGCCCCTCTGGAAGAGTCTCCCCATGACATTAGGGTCCACCAGAAAGTATCCCCCTACACCAGGGTCCCAGAGAGTCTCCCCATACACATTAGGACCCCAGAGAGTCTCCCCATACTGTAATTGAAGGGCCCCCATGTTGAGAGTCTCCCCATACATTAGGGCCCCCTGAGAGTCTCCCCATACATTTAGGGTCCCCAGAAAACACCAGGGTCCCCAGAGAGTCTCCCCCTACACCAGGGTCCCCAGAGGTCTCCCCCTACACCAGGGTCCCCAGAAGTCTCCCCCTACATCAGGGTCCCCAGAGAGTCTCCCCCTACATCAGGGTCCCCAATAATCTCCCCATACTAAAATCAGGGTCCCCAGAGAGTCTCCCCCTACATCAGGGTCCCCAGGAGTCTCCCCTACATCAGGGTCCCCAGAGAGTCTCCCCCTACATCAGGGTCCCCAGACTGGAAGTCTCCCCCTACATCAGGGATCCCCAGAAATGTCTCCCCCTACATCGAGGCGTCCCCAGAGAGTCTCCCCCTACATCAGGGTCCCCAGAGAGCTCCCCCTACTCAGGGTCCCCAGAGAGTCTCCCCCTACATCAGGGTCCCCAGAGAGTCTCCTCTGTGGCCATAAGGGTCACCAGAGATGCCCCCCTTACACCAGGGTGCCAGACTGAGTCTCCCCTTACACCAGGTCCCGCTGAGAGTCTCCCCTTACACCAGGGTCCCCATGTGAGAGTCTCCCCTTTACACCAGGCTCTAGTCCCCAAGAGTCTCCCTTAGCACTCAGTAGTCCCCAGATGGTCTCCCCAATTACACCAGGGTCCAACCAGAGAGTCTCCCCTTACATCAGGGTCCCAACAGAGAATGGCGCTCCCCCTCTCTTGGAGAATCTCCCCCTACATCAGGGTCCCCAGAGAATCTCCCCCTACGGTAATAGCAGGGGTGTGGGACCTTAATGAATCGCTTCTCCTCCTCACTTCTGTTGGAGGAGCAGTTTCCCCCACTGACCCCCAGGAGCCCCCCTCTTACTGGTGGCCTCCTTCCTTACATTGGTGTCCCCAGAAGCCCCCCCTCTTACGAATGAAGCGCCAGAGTCCCCCCCCCTTGACATTAGTGTGCCCAGAAGCCCCCCCCCTTACATTATAGGGCCCAGAAGGCGGGCCATGCGCCCCCCTTTCATAGTGTCCCCAGAAGCCCCCCCTCTGACTTTAGTGCAAGCCCCCCTCTTACATGTCTGGGATGTCCCAGTGAAGCACCCCCCCCTTACATTAGTGTGCGTCAGAAGCCCCCCTTATCAATTAGGAACGTCCCCAAAGCCTCCAGCGCTCTCTTCATTAGTGTCCCCAGAGCCCCCTTCTCTGACATTAGATGTCCCCAGAGGCCCCCCTCTTACTCAGGGTCGCTGGACCAACCGACTGACGCTGGAGAGACTCCCGTCGCTTGCAAAAGTTCCCCTGATCACCCGGCTGGCTGGAGAGAAGACAACATTGGAGCGATCTGCAAGATCGTCTATGGTGTCCACAGGCAGGGCTGGATTTTATCATGGGGCTTGTAGTTCTCCGATTCATAAAGTAATTTGTACAGCAGAGGGGGGGGGGGGGCCTCTGACCCGGGCATTAACAACAGTGTGCAAGCAGAGAGAAAGTGAAACTGATACCTGCCCAATGTTCAGAGGCCCCTCCCCTCTCTGTATACACTGGCACTGACACTCGAGACTGAGTACTACAGGAGCCCCAGGGAGACCTGCCCACACAGGCACCATAGAGCTGCCGCCTGCCGATCTTCCATCTCCTACCACATCTCCCCACTGCACTCTAAACGGCCAGCCAGAGGTGCAGGGGGACGATGCCAGGTCTTAGGATAAGGGGTTGCTGCGATGCCGTCCCTGGATCCATTGCTAGTGCCTTGTCGGCACCCGATCCAGCCGCCAGAACGGCTCCTCTCCTCACTGACAGGCGGCGGGCGGAGCCCCCCCGACTTGGCTAAACCACAGGGCCCAGTCGCAACTGCGACTGCGGCACCTATGAAAATTCCGCCACTGCCCTTAATATCCATACCAGACCTAAAGGGTCTGGTTATTGAATTTGGGGGACCCCTGCGCATTTTTTTTTCCCGAACTCCGAACCCGGACCCGAACTTTCACCCAATTATTCGGGTTCGGGTCCGGGTTAGGGAAAAAACCCAAAGTCCTTACCGAACCTGAACTTTACAGTTCGGGTTCGCTCAACCCTACTAACAATATTTAATGGCATCAGGTTGTCTCGTTGTCCATTCCCCGCCCACCCCTTTAGGTACTAACTGTGAACGGGAACTGGGCACCAAGCTAGCAATATAAAAAACATAATAAAAGGAAATAAGAAATAAAAAAATAAAACAATATATAAACATAAACAAATTTGCAATTAACCTTGGTATTTAGCATAACATTAGGTGTTAACAGGAATGAGCAATATATCATGTCCATGAGCTGAATAAATTGGATAATGATTCGACCTTCTATTGTGAGCTAGACTGACTGAGCTCAAGGAATTAAGATGTGGATAGCAATGACTGTTACTGGATTAGGCAAATGGTAAGTAGACCTGACTGAGCGTGTCGAAACCTGGGAAAATGGGGTAGGGGGAAATCTGACCATATCATTCTGGGGATTTGCTTCTCTGATCAGCAATCCATGGAGCCCAATTTTTGAAGAAAGCTTTAGTGGACAGTTCGGATTTAGCAAATGCGTACTCCAGTTTGAAGTGCCCATTAAGTATGCAGATATTGTTCGTTATTGTAGGTGAGTATGCTGACTTTCACCTTTTGGCTAACGCAAGGGGGGCAGCTATCAGAATGTGAGTTGCCAGTACCCTGGATCGTTTGTGCCTTGTGGGGATCGATAAGCCCAGCAGGAGAACCAAAGATGTCATGGGGAGGTGCAGGGCATGTGGAGGAGATGAGGGTAGCTACCTCTTGACAAAACTTTTGGATATTGGAGCATTCCTACCACATATGGCGTAGAGTTCCTGTCTGATCGCAGCCTCTCCAGCACTTTGCTGATGTTGTGGGGTAAATAGCAGCGAGTCGGGCTTGGGTGAGGTACCATTTGTGGTATAGTTTTTGTGCTGCTTCCCAATGGGAGATGCAGTGAGACAGGTGACGAGGAAGAGTTAAGGCTTGGTGCCACAGATTGTTCGGTGGTGGGTTGTCTGTGAGAGAGGACCAATAGTTGGTTGAGGGGAAAGATAGTTCATCCGGAGGTGCGTTGAGCAGATTGTATGCAAATGAGATACCCTTGAGTGCCGGTTTGGGGGTGTCATAAAATTTCAATAAGGCATTTGGGAGAGAATCCTTCTGTGTCCATTGAATTTTAGATAAAGTTAAACAGATCCTAAGATATAGGAACGAGGGTTGTGTGGCGATTCCATATGTCTCCTACAGGAATGAGAATGAATGTAGGCCTGAAGGAGAGTACAATAGTCCCACAGTCGTGATTGCTTTGCTTAACCACTGTTCAAGATTTAGATCTGGTGACAAAAGTTCTAAAGGTGGTCTAGAGAGGATAGAAATAGATAGTCCTTTGCTGATCTGAGTGACAGCTGTCCATGTTCGTATTGCTGCCATTTTTGAGCCTAGGAAATTATAGTTTGGTTTATGGTTGAGAAGAATGGCCGCAAGTAGATTATTTGTGTCAGAGTTGAGGGCTGTAGATTCAATCAGTTTCCAGGATTTTTGGGAGTTAGGTAACTGCCATTCTCTCAGTTGGTCCAGGAGTACTGCTCTGTAATATGCTTGAATATCGGGGGCTCCCATACCCCCATGATGAACAGGGGTTATTTTCATTCTAGGTTTTTTGTGTTGACATAAAAATGTATCGATTAGACCTTGCCCAAGAGACGGCAAAACTGCTCACATCCTTGGATAGCTTCTCTACAAGTTCACCATAATTTACCTTTGTTAGTTTGTGGCTCGGGTAGGTTAAGCGTATTCCAATATAAGGGAGGGAGGAGCTGGTGGACCATGTAAAGGTGGTCGTCGCTGTTATTTCTTGTTTGGTTTGCGGATCTATGCCTAAATTTAGCATGGTGGATTTGCTATGATTGATTTTATAAAGGGAGATCGAACTAAATTTGTCAAGTATGTTTTAGACGGCCAGGAGGGAGGTTTTGGGATTGGTCAGTGTGATGATGACATTGTCTGCGTATAGCCCTATTTTGTGTTCTGTATCTCCAACTTTGATTGCCATTATTGATGTTGCCAAGCCGATGGATTGTGCCAGCGGTTCCATGATCATGGCAAAAATCAGGGCAGAGAGAGGGCACTCTTGTCTAGTACCATTGGTGATTATGAATGGGTCTAATACTATTCCCGATGTCCAGACTCACACAGTGGGGGATGAGTAAAGGCCCAATAGGGCAGTTAAAAATGAGTCTGCAAAGCCAAATTTGCATAGCACTTCCTCCATGTATGTCCAGTGGACCCTGTCGAACACCTTCTCCACATCCAGGTAAAGAAGCAGAGAAGGCGTTTGATTATGCTCCGCCCACTGTACGAGGTTGATGAGTCGTCGGGTGGCGCCTGATGCTTGTACAAAGCCCATCTGGTCCGGGTGTATTATTTGGGGGATCAGCGAGGATAGGCGTTGTGCTAAAAAATTTTGCGTAAATCTTGGTGTCCAAGTTTAGGAGTGAGATTGGTCGATAGTTAGCAGGACTGTCATGGGATTTGCCAGGTTTAGGTAATGTGACTACAAGAGTTTCTAATGATTCTTTGGGGATAGTACCTCAGTTAGCAAAGTGGTTAAAAGTTTTGCAAAGATGTGGGGTGAAAATATCTGAGAATCGCTTGTAATATTAATTAGTGAATTTGTCCGGACCTGGGGCTTTATGTAGTGGAAGCTGTTTTATTGATTTAGCTTTTTCTTCTATGGTAAAGGGGGTTGACAAGGATTCCAATTGGTCAGGATTTTTGGCAAGTGTATTGTTGCGAGGAAGGCTTTAATGTTTTCTCTGCTGTGTGTAGTTGAAGGATCAGAGTCTTTTAAGTTGTATAGGTTTGCATAAAATAAGCTGAATTCATTTGCAATATCTAAAGGATTTTGAAGGTGTTGGCCCAGGGAGTTTGTGAGAAAAGCTAAGAAAGCTCCTGATTTGTTGGCAGATGCGTAAAACTAAAGTTTGAGTCGTTTATTGTAACAATCAAATTTTTTGTGTAAATGTTCGCTAAGTTGGTGCCTGAAGTTTTTTTAATTTTGTGGAGATTGTGGGGTTCTGGGATTGTGTGTTGGACTGTTCAAGGTTGCGTATATTTTGAAATCGGGTCTCGGTGGTGATCGAGTGTGATTTTTTTTTATCTGAGCGCCCATTTTTATAAAGTGGTCATCAATTATTTGGGAGTTGTGATGGAAATAGTTCTCAATCTCGAACCGGATCTGCTCCTCAAATGAGGGATTGGTAAGCAGGGAGGAGTTTAGTCCCCAGACAGAGTATCTTGGGGATTGCTTGTTGGTAAAAAGTTTGATCGAGACTGGCGCATTATCAGACCAAGTGATCGTACCTATTTGCACTTCTGTAATTTATTGCAGAAGGTATTTGTTGGTAAGGAACAGGTCGCTCCGGGAGTAAGAATTTTGGGAATGAGAATAATAAGTGTAGTCTCATAACTCCCTGTACAAGCATCTCCATGGGTCGTATAAGTCTTCTTTCTTAAAGCGGAGGTTCACTTCTGGGTAAGATCCGCCCCCCCTGAATCTCTCATGGTTCTCTCATTCTCCAAACTTCACCCACCGGAGCCTTGAGGTAAGCCCCTGACACAGGGCCATTCTCTTCCACCTCCTCGAGTACCGTTGGCGGCCGTCCTTACCAGGACAAGCCGCAGCGCCGGCCCTCACGCCACCTCGTGGAACCGATCTGCGGCGCGAACCTAGGAAAGGCTGCGGCTTTACCCGCGGCCTAGCGACACGCCGCACGATTGCCCCCAGCTAACCCCAAACAACCCTCAAATAGCAAACAAACCCAACCATACCCCAGCAGGTTTTCCCCATCCACCACCTGGCATACCTGTGACACCTCAGCCGCAGTGATTGAGCAGTGAATGAGCCTCCCAGCCACACACCCCTGGCTGGGGCACTGAATCCTTGCTGGTACATTCATCTAGGTACACTCCCTGTAATCGATGATCGACAGTTAAAAATTGCAGGCATGGGCCCCAACCCAAGCACATTCTATGCGCATCGGTCAACACGAGGTCAGCAGTAAAACATTGTCATGAAATCCACGTTTTCATCCTTCAATGCGATTTAGACTGCCTCTTTATTACAGAAAGCTGGCTTACAGCCGACTGTAACACTATTCTGGCAGAATTGGTGCTGGAAAATTATCGCATCTTAACAGAAAACAGAGTGAGAAAAAGAGGAGGAGGCCTGGCAGTGATCCATAAGACTCACCTCGCGATCACTAAACCAGTCCTTTAAAACCCACTTCCATTTATGGAAACCCTCACTCTGCAACTACAAACAAATCCCCAGGAGACCATCCATATTCTACTCTGCTATAGACCACCGGGTCCAAAATCGCAGTTTCTCCCACTTTGGACAGAGTTCATGTCCACTTACACCCTAAACAGCAAACACCTTTTGCTGCTCGGGGACTTCAACCTGTGGGCCAACTCCCCACAGGATCCAGTTGCCAACGCCTGCATTGACCACCTGGAAGGATTAGGTCTGCAGCAACTAGTATGTGGGCCCACACATACTTCCGGTCACACGCTTGATCTTATTTTCAGACAAGACCTGGAAATATTCAAAAAAATTAACCGTTGCCATAGACAGACCACCATGAAATTAAACTCACAATCACCATAAATACCCCCTCAACAAAAACACTGGACTAGATCGCAAAAGAAGCTCTACTCAGAGCTCTTCAAAACCACTTTAGGTAAAAAAATTAAATTAATTCAATCACACCAAACACCCGCGGAAACATTGGATGCCATAAACACGGCTCTGCTACAGTTTGGGTTCTTTCGGAAACTCTGTGACACTAGTGACGCAACTACGCAGTACGGGGGGCGGGGCCTTATCCGCCGGGGGAACATTTTCTGATAGACATCAATCATCTGGGCGAACTCCCAGATTACATTGCAGCTTAGCTTGCAAACGCCTACTCCCGCGGGAGAAGTACCCAGAAGCCGGATTGCAAATATAGATTATAAGGTATGTGTCTAAAAAAAAAAAATGCCAATTGTACATGTTAGAAGTATAAAGAATTTAGTCTGATATAGATCTTATTTGGGTGAACCTCCGCTTTAATCAGAGAGTCTTAAGCAGATGTTCTGTGTTTCATGGGATTAGTTGTGTCTAGGGTTTTGTCAATTATATCATTGAAGTCCCCACATATAATTATTGGATTCAATCTGTATGGTGCTATTTTGGTGAGTAGCATTGTATAAATATGTTATTGGCCTGTTTTTTGGCGCATATAGATTGACTATAGTAAGAGGGTGATTTTCGATCGTTGCTGATAGAATTAGATACCTACCCTCCTCATCCACTTCACAATGATGAAGTGTAAATGAGACAGAAGCACTTATCGCGATCATAACGCCTTTTGTTTTTTTGGGTGCATTGGAAAATAAACAATGTGGGAATGATTTGTGTGAACAGGAAGGGGGTTTAGTTTTAGAGAAATGTGTTATTTGAACACAGAGTATATCTGCACGTTGGGTCAGTGCTTCTTTCCATAACAGATTTCTTTTGAATGGGGAGTTTAAACATTTAGCATTGATTGTTGTGAGGGATATGGACATGTTGCTCAAATTTACCCTGTAGGTGTGAGCGAGAGGAACTAGAACACACTTTAAGTGTTCGACAGTCAGGTACAATAAAGGTCTTAGATCAACACTTATATAATGAATAAGAACAAATGGTGCTTATCTATTTAAATAATACAAGGTATTTCTGAACTGTGTTTTTAACAAGTTTTTAACAAGTTTGAACACAATAGTGTGCTTAGCACACTGTAACCTGAGGGTGTGGAACAAGATAGTAAAGTCGTCCAAGCTGAATCCTAATTATGCTGGGACATGTGGTGATTATAGTGTTAAATCTCAGTCTTTGTCAGGCGTAGGAGGATGATAGGTGGTGTGGATTAAACATGGTCCCCCACCGTGAGTACCGTGTTGGTGATGGGGGACTTTAACATAGTAATGGACCGCAAAATAGATAGGTTCCCCCTAGGGATACAAACAGCTAACGTAGTGGATAGCCGATTACCCATATTTTTGGAAGATATAACGGCCTGCGGGATATCTGGAGAATGTGAAATCCAGACCCCCGATGGTACTCCTGCTTCTCTGGGACACATACAACACTCTCCAGGATTGATTTAATCCCTGGGGAATGAAGAGACATTGCCAATGATAAATAATGTGAATTACATGCCAAGAGGCCTGTCAGATCATTCACCAGTGATTGTGTCATTAGAATTGAGTGAATGTAACCATCCTGGAGAATGGAGGATCCTCTCTGGATTGAACTGATGGGTGATTCAGATGAGGTATTGGTGTCCTTGAGAGAATTTGTTGCGCTAAATAGAGGAACTGCTTCAGAGGGAATAGTATGGGATACCCTCAAGGCCTTCCTAAGAGGCATAATGATACAACCGATCTCAAAAGTTAAAAAGCAGTCCAAGGATTGGGAGAGACTAATTGGGGAGAGGGTAACAACAGTGGAAAAACAATACGTCAACTATCCAACACCTGATTCAGGATTTGGATATATGAGCAACAGAGCTACCAGTTGGTGATGCCTAGGAAGGTAGAGAATAAATACCTCTTTCAGAGACAATCTGCCTTTGGAGAGGGGGAAAGAGCGGGGCGTATGTTGGCACAATTAGGGTGAACTCTCCCTCATTTGTGGTACCTATGATCGCTATAGGGGATGGAAGGGTATCCCCATACACAGAAATAGTAGGGAGGTTCAGGGAATATTATGAGGATTTGTATAGCTCACGGCAGGAGGAGATGGGGGATGAAATGGAAGTCTTTTTTAGGAACTTGATGCCCCCCCCCTTAGTGAGATGGACAGAAAGGACCTAGATATGCCTATAATGCTAGAAGAGATACAGCGAGTCACAAACGAGATGGTGGGACAGAAATCCCCGTTACCAGATGGGCTCCTGGTTGAGATTTACCGACATTATGGGAAGGTGCTGCATCTGGAGTTGATGAGGCTCCTAAACTGGTCGGTGACAAAGGGAGAGCTCCCCTCATCAATGATGGAATCGACTATAATTATTATACACATGTAGGGTAAAGATCCACTTGACACCATCTCATATAGGCTCATCACCCTTTTAAACTTTGATATGAAAATACTGGCAAAGGTCTAACCACTAATACAAATATAAGGCGGGCATATTTGAATCTCCAGGTCCCAACGGATGAGGGTGGGGAGAGGGTTATCCTTTCTCTAGATACCGCCAAGGCCTTTGACAGCCTTGAATGGCGATATCTCTGGAGGGCCTTAGAAGTGTCTCAATTTGGTCAGGATTTTATTAATTGGGTAAAAATGCTTTATAGGACACCAGGCTAGAGTAATGCCGCGTACACACGATCAGTCAATCCGATGAGAGCGGTCTGATGGACCGTTTTCATCAGACCAAACCGATCGTGTGTGGGCCCCATTGGTTATTTATCCATTGCTTAAAAAAATTAAAAACTTGTTTTAAAATTAACCGATGGATACCTAACCAATAGAAAAGAAACGATCATCTGTAGGTTCAAAAATCGGTTAAAAATCCACGCTTGCTCAGAATCAAGTCGACGCATGCTTGGAAGCATTGAACTTAATTTTTTTCAGCACATCGTTGTGTTTTACGTCACCGTGTTCTGGCACAATCGTTTTTTTAACCGATGGTGTGTAGGCACGACTGACCATCAGTCAGCTTGATCGGTTAAGTGATGGAAAAATCCATCAGACCTTTCTCATCGGATTGACCAATCGTGTGTACAGGGCATAAGGGTGAACAATGAACACTCTGATAGGTGTGGATTGAGGAGGGGGACGAGACAGGGGTGCCCTTTGTTGCCTCTTCTCTTCGCCCTCACAATCAAACCTTTGACTATCGCTCTTAGGTCTTCTGCTGAGATAAAAGGCTTTAGAAGAGGTGAGCTGGAAGAGAAAGTCGCATTATATGCGGATGATCTTTTGTTGTTTTTAGGCTACACGCAGGATTCCCTTCGGAAAGCTATGGACATTATTAATAAATTCTGGCAAATTTCTGGACTTAGGATAAACTGGGAAAAATCTATCCTCCTTCCAGTAGACCCTTTAGAGAACCCTCTCCCTTAGGCCCCATACCCTCGAGCAGACAGATTTGTTCAAATCGGTCGGACAGACCGATTTGAACAAATCTGTCTGCTGGGGACGTATTGGTTTGATCGTGTACACACGATCAAACCAAAATCCCCGCCGGCAGACGGCACGCTGACATGGCGGTGACGTTGACGCCGCCACGTCACCGCACCAGGAAGTAAAACACTTCCATGCATGCGTCAAAACCATTTGACGCGTGTGCAAGAAGACATGTCTGCTGGTTAGCGTACTAACTAGCAGACATGTCGGGCAGACGGGTTCCCAGCCGACAGATTTAAAAAGCATGCTTTCAAATCTGTTGGCTGGCCAAATCTGTCGGCTCGCCCGTACACACGATCGAATCTGTCTGCTGGGACGGTCTGGCAGACCGTTTCCAGCAGACAGATTTGATCGTGTGTACGCGGCCTGAGGAGGTGGCTTAGATTTTAATAGTGAATACATTTTAATACTTGGGTATAAACATCTTCAGAGATCCCAAACAGTATATAGTAGATAATATCATCCCATTGTTGGTTAAATTTAGGGGAAACATAAAAGTATGGAAGCGTCTACCATTATCTGTGGCAGCTCGTTGAAATTTAATTAAAATGATTTAGATACTGTAGCTTTTTTATATTTTAAATAACTCCCCAATTTGGCTGTATAAAAAATAGCTTCAAAAGATAGACACTGTTCAGAGAATTAATTTGGAAGGGTGGTTTCGGCAAGAATTCGGTTAAGTTCCCTGCAATTACAGAAACAGCAAGGTGGAGTAGCGCTTCCGCACCAATTTAGTTATTTTTTAGCATCACAACTTTAGTATATGGGGGGGGTGTAACTTGGAAGGGGGAGGCAGGGAAGAAGATACTGCTACAGAATACTCCACATAGACTATTAGTGGAAGCCTTGGAGGCAGGATCTTTTCCCCCGGGACTCCCCACTATGAGATTGATGATGAGAGTGTGGGACACAGTGAAGGTAATATTGAAGTATAAAGGCCTTTTACAAATGGATTAGTGAAAGGGACACTTCCAGATTCTATGAGAGAAGCACATATAATATTAATTCATAAAGAAATGAAAGATCCAAAATGATGTTCTTCATATAGACCAATTGCGCTACTAAACATAGATCTGAAAATATTAACAAAGATATTAACCCTAATGCCGCGTACACACGATCACGTTTTTAAAAACGTCAATTTCATTGACCGCGTGTAGGGGAAAACGTTGTTTTATGTCTTGTAAAAAACGACAAAAAAAATTGAAGCATGCTTATGTGTCGTTTTTCAAAACATAGTTTTTTGTTTCACAAAAAGTCACCGTGTGTAGCAAAAAACGACATTTAAAACAACGTTTTTCAACCCGCGCATGCCCAGAAGCTAGTTATGAAGCGAGCTTCAATGGAAAAGAATGGTGAACGTAACCTCGCTTTTTGTGAAAAAACGATGGTGTGTATGCAACATCGTCTTTGAAAAGTGAAGTTTCAAAAACGTCGTTTTTAACTTCACAGAAAACGTCGTTTTTTTTCATCACATAAAGTGATCGTGTGTACGTGGCATAAGAATACAACCCCTGCTCAAAAACATCATAGACTCAGATCACACAGGATTTATGCCTCAGAGAACAACAGATGTTAACCTACGTAGGCTATATACTAATATACACACTCACCATCTACAGGAAGGATCCAGGACAGTGATCTCTCTAGATATAGAGAAGGCCTTCGATACAATTGAATGGCCCTTCTTATGGGAGATACTTAGGAGGATTGGTTTTCCACTGGTGTTCATTAAGTGGATACAAACAATATATGAGAGAACTATGTCAGCCGTAAAATGGGGAGGAAAACTGTCTTCATTTTTTAGTTTGTATAGAGGTACGAGGCAGGGCTGCCCCCTCTCTCCGACACTCTTTGCAATGGCAATAGAGCCGGTAGCAGAAGCCCTCAGTACCTCTCCAAATATCCAAGGACTTTGAGTAGGGGGGCTGGAGGAGAGGGTAGCCCTGTATGCAGACGATATGCTACTATTTTTGAGAGATGCAGGTCCATCTCTGGAGGGAGCATTAGAACTACTAAATACTTTTTCGTCCTTTACTGGGCTTAAAGTGAATTGGGGAAAGTCCATGCTATTTCCTATTGATCAGGGAGCACAGGATACTGCAGCCCCAACAATGCCATTGAAATGGGTGAGCCAATTTAAAAATCTCGGAATAGTAATATCTAGGCAAGTTGAAGATTTCGGGACACTAAATTTGGATCCTGTGATACAGGAACTTGCGAGGAAGCTGAAGATATGGGTATCGTTACCTCTGTCCCTATTAGGACATATAAATCTGATAAAGATGAAGGTTCTTCCCAGGTTCCTGTATCCATTCAGGAACTCTCCACAGTGGTTACCCAAGAGATTCTTTGTGCAGCTGCATGGAATGCTCTCATCATTTATATGGGCAAATAAAACAGTAAGAATTAAACTACCGTAAATACACTTATGAGACCGGCAGAACAGGGGGGGGTTGGACTTCCCAGATTTTCACAAATATTATATAGCCACGCAGTTGGTGACGGTTGCGAGATGGTTGAACCCGGATGGGTTCGATTCCCCAACTATGTTAGAAGCAGCAGTGGTTCAATCAGTAGAGGCACTGCAGGGTCTATTGTATAGAGGGCTAAAATCTAGGCGAGAGTTGACTCCTCTAATGAAAACAACAGTTAAAATATGGAAAGCTGCTATGGTAAAAGAGGGATGGTCAGAAAGAATCTATCCCCAAATACCCCATTATGGAGGAACCCTGAACTGCCGCACCTGGACTCCATACAGGATCCAGGGGCATGGACTAAATATGGGGTAAAAAAAATATTCCAAATATTACAGGGAGAAAGATTCTCCACATTTGAGGAGATGAGAGAGTCATGGAATATCCCACAGAGTTACATCTTTAGATATAGGCAACTTACCCATGCACTAGCGTCCCAGTTTTCAGGGGGAACCCCGCAAATAATGGAAGTAGGTCTCGAAATAATTGTGAAAAATGGAAAAGGGACAATCTCAATCCTATATAAGCACTTAGTAAAAAATACACCATTTGATACAAATAAATTAAGTGAACAGTGGAGAAGAGATGTCCCAAACTTGGAGGGGGAAAATTGGGAAGAAGTGTGGGGGTTCCCACTACAGTCACTGGATTCACATCGAGATAAACTAATACAATACAAGATAATATATGGGAGTCACTATACACCATATAAATTAAATAAGATCTCACAGTCTAATGCCGCGTACACACAGTGGTTTTTTGCGATGAAAAAAAACGACGTTTTCAATCATTTCAAACTTCATTTTCCAAAACGACGTTGCGTACACACCATCGTTTTTCTACAAAGCTCTAGCAAAGCATGGTGACGTACACCACGTTCGACGGCACTCTTTTCCATTGAAGCTCCGTCTCATAACTTGCTTCTGAGCATGCGCAGCTTTAAAAACGTCGTTTTCAACGTCGTTTTGCCCACACACCATCACTTTTTATGACACAAAAAACAACGTTTTGAAAAACGACACAAAAAATTCCAGCATGTTGGAATATTTTTTTGGTCGTTTTTTTTAAGACAAAAAAACAACATTTTGCCCACACACGATCAATTTAAATGACGTTTTAAAAAACGTCGTTTTTTTTCATCGCAAAAAACGACCGTGTTTACGCGGCATAACCCTCCGAATTCTTGGAGATGTGCAGACATTTCAGGAGATTTTATGCATATATTTTGGCGATGTCCAAAGATTGTGGTATTCTGGAGGGATGTTCTAAGAATAATTGCTATAGTAACATCAATAGTTATGGAACAGAAGGCAGAGATATGTCTATTGGGATTGGTAAGGAAGAAGATTGTCCCGATGGGAAGGAGAATACAGGTGGCACTATTAATGTACTATGCTATAAAGACGATAGTCCTAAATTGGAAAAAGGAAGAGGCCCCCTCGGTGGCACATTGGAAAAACCTAGTCAATAACTGCTTACCACTATACAGGGAGACATACAGTAATAGAGGACAGAGGGAGAAATTTAAGAGTGTTTGGGCAAGCTGGATAGAAAATCCTATGACAGCTTCAGGATAAATAGGACACAGGGGAAGGGTAAATGCACCAAGAAAGGAAGGGAAGGAATGTAAGAGGAATGTGTTGGATGAAGATATGGAAGGAATGTTAGAATGGTAGAAATATGGTATATATATGTATGTTTACTGTTTCCTTTTTTTTTGTATGGAAATGAAAAAAAATTAATAAAGAGATTTGTAAAAAAGAAAAAAAGTATAAAGGCCTAACAGAGTATACTCCTCTATGGGAGAATGGAAAATTGGGAGAACTGCAGAAGATGGGGGTAGTGAGTGGAATGGAATGGGAAAGATTTGAAATAAAGTCCATTGCCCAGTTATATCAAGTTTCAGGTTTTGAAAGCTCAATTTACATTGTCAAATAAGTCTTTTTTTTTAGATACCTACAGGCCAGACACGCATTGAATTAACAGTTTAGAGGGAGGATTTTAGAATGGAGCATGATACCCATTCTCCAAAAGATTATGGGCCAGATTCAGCAAGACTTGCGCTGGAGTATTTCGATATGCGCCGCGTAACTGTGAAGATGCGACGTCGTTTCTATGTGGCCGTACCCACCAAACTAGATGCGGCCGAAAACGGGCCATTTCCGATCGGCTTAACTTTCCGGCGCCAGAGTCCCGTCAGCGCATAATTTCGTTTGGCGCATCAGTCGCGCCTATTGATTTCCCCTGCAAATATGCAAATGAGGGAGATTTCCCGATTCACGAACGGATTAGCACCATACGCTGGCTACATGCGCCGCGCGCATCTCGTCCGTCCGGCGCAAAGTTATTTCTACAAAAGGCTGCTTTATCTTTACTCCAGACGGTCAAAGGTCAGCAGGAGAGCAGCTACAGCAGCGTTACCGACGATAAGAGCTAGCTGACCAACCACACTTGCAAGGACAACACCTCTGTGTGCCAACATGCCAGGGGCAATCGTGGTCCTAGAACTACTAATGGGTCCCCCGGAACGAAGGAGGCGGGCACGTGAGAGGATATACCGCACGCGCATGAGCCTCTTTGGCATGGGGGATGAGGAGGTGTATCGCCTCTTCAGATTCAGCCCAGATGCAATACTTGAACTAACCACAACCCTGCAGGATGACATCACCAGCAAGACACACCGCTCACGAGCAGTGCAGCCACTGGTGAAGGTACTGGCAACACTTCATTTCCTTGCAAGTGGATCATTCCAGCGTACAAGTGGAGTGGTGGCTGGGATGTCACAGTCCTCCATGAGCAGATGTGTGCACCAGGTTGTCCCTGCAATCCTCAGACGCATGTCCAACCAGTTCATCAGACCAACCACTGAGGAGCTGCGGCTGAAGGCAATGACAGATTTCTACAACATTGCCAGATTCCCACGCACTGTGGGGGCCATTGATTGCACACATGTGGCACTCCAGCCCCCCAGTGCCACAGAGCACATATACCGCAATCGGAAGCATTGGCATTCCATCAACGTACAGGTGATAGCCGATGCCCAACGCCTCATATGGCACGTCCGTGCCAAACACCCCGGGTCCAGCCATGACAGCTTCATATACAATCAGAGTCCCATCCCAGCAGAATTCGAGCAGAACATGTATGGGGACAGCTGGCTGGTTGGTGAGTGACATGGGTGGCAGCCATGACTATCCCCTCCCGTGATGCACAACAGAAGTGGCAAATGCTTGCTTAAAATCCTCCTGTCTTTTCCCTTCCAGGTGACTCTGCATATGCACTGGGACCCCATCTAATGACTCCTTTCCGGAACCCCCAAACCAGAGGAGAGAGAAAATACAATGAAGCACACATCAAAACCCGTGCAGAGGTGGAGCAAACATTCGGGCTCCTGAAGTCCCGTTTCCGATGCCTGGATAAGTCTGGGGGGACCCTATTGTATTCCCCTACCTTTGTGTGTCGGATCATCGGTGCATGTTGCATTCTGCACAACTTTGCTATGAGAAAAGGCCTGCAGATTGACATGCGTGATGACCTGACCCCCGACCCACACAGTCCCCACCTGCCAGAGGAGACCCAGTCTGCTGATGGAAGAGCAGTCAGGAGGGTCCTCGCCGTAGGCATCTTTGGACACTAAACCAAAACATTAATCACACAGACAATGCAAGCGTGTACACCACTGATGTCCCCAGATCACACACACCACATGCACATCGCATTGGATTAGCCCAAGTCCAGCATGTAGGACTTGGGAGCAGCAACGCCAGCGTCAAGGCCCCAATGAGGTCACTGTCCATTCATACACCTTTCACACGTCATTCATACAGCCGTGGGGTTAACTTCACCACCACGGCCGAGGGTGACACCCCTTACTGTCAGGAGTGCCACCCCCTCACATTCACACACCATTCACACTGCAACGTGTGCAGTATCAAAAAATAAAATATCTCATAACCTGAGCATAATCAGAACAAAAAATAAAATATCTCATAACCTGAGCATAATCAGAACAAAAAATAAAAATCTCATAACCTGAGCATAATCAGAACAAAAAATAAAAATCTCATAACCTGAGTATAAATCAGAACAAAAAATAAAAATCTCATAACCTGAGCATAATCAGAACAAAAAATAAAAATCACATAACCTGAGTATAAATCAGAACAAAAAATAAAAATCTCATAACCTGAGTATAAATCAGAACAAAAAATAACTAAATCATCGGGGATGCCGGGGGCTCCTTCTTGCCGAACCTCTCTGGCTCCTCAGCTGCCTGGATGGGGGTGGGGGGCATCTGGAGGTGGCTGATCCCCGGGTGGGCCACTCCTGGCAGGTGTGGCCTGCATGCCCTCCAAGGCCATGGCTATCCGGCCGAGGAAATTGTTTGTCTGGCCCTGCATCCTCAGCTGCTGGGCCTGCATCCTGAGCTGCCGGGTCACTTGGTAGTGTTGGGCCCGCCGACTCAGCCTCCCCTGGTCCCGGATGGCAGCACTGTTCCCATGGATGGCAGCAGTGTTGGCCTGGACGGCTGCAGTGAGGTGCCTAATATCCCCCTGCACCTCCCCCAAACTGGTCACCACTGCAGCGCAGTTGCAGCTGACATCCTGCACTGCGTTGCTTATCTGGGCAACGGAGCCCAGGCTGTCAGCCACTTTCTCCAAGTGCCCAACTAGTTCCCCCATTTGTTGGGTCTGTCTGGCGTGATCCCTCGCCAACTGGCCCTGGACAACATCCGACACCCACCTGGTCTTCTGGGTAGCCTTCCTGGGGCCAGAAGATGGTTGTCCCCTGGGGATGGAATCGCCCTTGAGGGGCTTCCAAGGATGGGGGAGGGGATGACAGACGGCCCTGGAGAAGGGGAGGAGTCCTCCAACACTAAAGAAAAGTCCTGCTCTGCCACAGCAGGATCCTCCACAACCAGCTCGGCAGGTGTGGTGTGGGCACTCTCCTCCTCCACCTCAGTGTCTTCACCACCCAGGGGCTCGGGCACACGATGGCGTTGGGGGGATGGGGTGGACTGGCTGCTGACAGATGATGGCCCAGCTCCGTCATCTGTGGATGACACAAAGCAGACACATGTTGGTGGTCCCACACACTTGGCACATGTACCCTCCCCCCCCCAAATGCAACACATCAAATAGGGCATAAAAAACACTTACCTGTCCTGGAGCCTTCCTCCATGGAGTCATAGCCAGGGACCCCCTCCACCTGCTCCCTCTCCAGGCAGCGAGAGACCACCTCCTCCTCCGCGGTCAGGGTGACCGGACATGGGGGACCACCACCTGTGCCCCTCTCATGCCTCCTGATGGTGGCCACCTTGCCACGGACCTTGCTCCGCAGATCATTTTTTTTTTTTTGAATGTCACCAGCAGTCTGGGTGGAGTAGCCCAAAATATTGACCCGGCCAGCAATGGTGTCCAGGATGCCCTGCTTCCTCTCCCGGCTGGTCTTACGGCTTTTTTTGCCATGGAGAAAATGATTAAAAGTCTCCATAGCGGATATGATCACAGACACCTCCTGTGAATTAAAGTTGAGGTTCCTCCTCTCTCTGGGGGTAGCGGGAGCAGCCATCACAGCACAAAAGTATCTTCCCTGGGGTGGGGGGAAACGGAAATACTTTTGCGCCGGAATGGCGTTTCCGCCTGCGCTTTTAAGCAACGGGAAGTGGTGCCGACGGAAGTTGTGAGCATGCGCACAAGGGGGCGAGTGGAGCCGCACTCACTGCGCATACTCCGTGGATGATGCGCTGAACGTAAGCCTCTGCGCTGGGCTCCGCCCATCATTTACATGTGATCACACCCACTTCCACTTGCGTCGGGTTACGCCAGCGCATTATCGTTACTCTGGTGCAAGTTTACGCGCAACTGCTATGTGAATAACAGTACTTGCGCTGAAAGGGTCGTCAGAGTCTACCTGAATCTGGCCCTATAAATGCAGAAACAGGGAAAGGTTTAATCTCAAAAATATATGCACATATAAACAAGGGAAGATTGGGAGGGACAGAGAATCTTTTGTATAAGAGAATGTGGAAAAAAGATGTGGGAAGAATATCTGTGTGGAAAAGAATCCTTGAGCTTGCTCCTATGGTATCGCTGTCCCCCTCTCAGAGGATGTCACATTTGTTCTTACTATAAAGAACCTACTACACTCCAAATAAACGTTTTCAGTTTGGTCAAAGACCCGTTGTGAGTTGCGGCAGGTGTGGGGATGTAAGGGGGGACCTGATCCATAGGTTTTGGAGATGTTAAAAGTTGTCTTCATTACTGAAGGGAGGTAATAGTAACTAGGGTTGTCCCGATACCACTTTTTTAAGACCGAGTACAAGTACCGATACTTTTTTCCAAGTACTTTCCAAAACTGATTAGCGATACTTTTTTTTCAATGTTGTGTGACAGTTTGAGGCGCCGTACACACGGCCGAGGTTCTCGCTGAAAATCAGCGAGAACCTCGCTGGAATGCACATTCCAGCGAACCTCGGCGTGTGACGGTTCGGCGAGCTTCCCGCGAGCCCGTACAAAATAGAGAGCACGCTTTTTTTCGACGGCCCGCCTGGAAGAATGGCTGGTTGCCATTCCCGTGGGCGGGTCGCCGAATTCGACGGCCGGGAGAGAACCTCGACGGGCGGAACGATGTGTTCTGCCCGTCGAGGTTCTCTGCCGTGTGTACGGCGCCTGACAGATGGGGACTGATAGGTGACACTGACAGGTGGCAGGCACTGATAGGCGGCACTTATAGGCACTCGCTGGTGACTGGCACTAATAGGTGGCACTGACAGGTGGCTTGCACTGATAGATGGCTCTGATAGGTGGCACATGTGGGCACTGATAAATGGCACTGATTGCACTGATAGTTGGCACTTATGGGCACTGGTAGATGGCACTGATTGCACTGATAGGTGGCACCTATGGGCACTGATAGTACTGATAGGTGGCACTTGTGGCCACTGATAGCACTGATAGATGGCACTTGTGGGCACTTATAGAACTGATAAATGGCACTGATTGCACGGATAGTTGGCACTGGTAGGTGACAGCACCGGTCACAAATCCTGATGCGGCTGCGCCCTACACCCCTGCCAGCTTACCAGGTTACACTGCAGGTGAGGACTTGCTCTGCACCCGCCAACTCCGTCCACCAACTGTGCCCGCCCTCTCCAGCCAGACTCCGCCCACATTATCCTTCCACAGACTCTGCCTGCCCCCTCTCCAGCCAAACTCCAAGGGCACTTCACGTGTAAAAATTCAGTGTTCAACCAGCTTAACTGGTTATGACCCGGACCATTATGCAGGAACCTTGCCCCTTTTTGCGATTCGTCACTGTCTTGCTTTAACTGACATTTGCCCCATTCCCGAACGATTTACGCAAACGACGTAACCGATGTACAATTCGACGCGGTCCCGACGTCCATACTTAACATTGGCTGCGCCTACTATAGCAGGGGTAAACTTACGCAGGTCTCACGCTTATGCAAACGACGTAAAATACGACGAGCCGTCGCAAGTACGCTCGTGAATCTGCGTAAGTAGCTAATTTGCATAATTTACGCGAAGCGCCACCTAGTGGCCAGCGTAAATATGCAACTTAAGATACGACGGTGTAAGCAAATTACGCCGCTCGTATTTTAGGAGAAAGCCGGCGTATCTTCTTTTCTGAATAGCAAAAAAATATACGCCGGCTATTCTTAGTATTTACGCAGCGTATCTATAGATACGCTGGCGTAAATGCTTTCTGAATCTGGCCCTCAGTCTGCACAAAGGTTAGTATATGAGGGTTACAGCTTCAACTGACTTCAGGCTCCGGAAATTGCACGATAGTAACAACTGACTATGTCCACCCCTCTCCAGCCAGACTCCGCCCACACTCCCCCGCCCTCCCCAGTCACTGACTCCTCCCGCCCTCTACCACCCTCCCCTGTCACTGACTCCTCCCGCCCTCTCCGGCCACTCTACACTAAAAAAAGTATCGGGTGAATCATCGGGAGCATTTGCGCGAGTACAAGTACAATGGACGAAAGACACGTGACCTGTGTCGTAACGCGTAGGGATAGACGTACACCAGAAGTGACGTGAGATGGCGCAGAGGACACCACTGTTTGTTTATTTACTAGTTTTATATTTTGTACATGTAAGCGCAACTTGTTACAATAAATGCCCATTCATTTTCGATACTACACTATTGAAGGCTCTCCTTTGTCCCTCTTGTTCCCCTGGTTTGAGACCATCTACGTATTCCATTAAGGGACGAGATCCACATTGGTTTTGCATACAGGAGACATTGAGGAGACTGTCGTGTGGCGAAATTGATTTATTGATCTCTGGCTTTTTCCCTCATTGAGGTGAGAGTTCTGGGAGACCAGACCGGTGTCCTTGGTGGAGTTTCCATTTCCTTGGGATTAGTGGATGTCTATTCACAGCAGCCTATCTGCACTTTCACACATGGACTTTGTCACACTATTATTATTATTTTTTTGTTCTAGTTAAATCCTCTAGTAAGGATTTTGTTCACCCATCACCTATATACACGTTTGATGTTTATGTGTCTGCATATTGTTTATATATGGAATTTTTGTGCAATTACCTTATTTATTATTGATTTAAAAATGTGTGTTTTTTTTACATCTGTCCCTGATGTGTCCGAAACCAACATGCTTTTGATGTGAAAATCACAAGATTTTATCTGCCCCGCCTCTGCACTGCTTCCTGGCGTGGTGGCCATCTGTAAGCCCAGGGGCCCCATAATCTTCTATTGCCCGGGGGCCCCATGAGTTGTCAGTCTGTCCCTATATATATATATATATATATATATATATATATATATATATATATATAAAAACTGTTAAGTAACTTATGAAATGTTATTAATGACACTAGCTTAATACATAGTTGTTTTATAACATTCAAGAAAATGTTTATGTTCAGAGTGCAGAAATTGCAGCTTGTGAAAAAATGCATGCATACAGTTGCATGCATATCTAAGTATACAAAAGAGCCACTAGATTGCAATATTACAATTTACTTTACATATCATTAGCATATTGAGCAATTAACATAAGGACATAAGAAGCATTTGCTGAAAGGCATGACAGTAGCTGACACACCTTGAGGCACCAAGGTTATGTAGGTACATTGGCCCAGATTCAGATAGAATTAGACTATCGTAGAGTATCAGAAATACACTACGCTGCCGTTTTTTACCTGGCTCTACGTGGAATCCAGGTAGATTTTGTCCAGTAAACAACAGCGGCGTAGTGTATTTCTCCCGTCGCAATCCATCTAGACGAGTAGGGGGCGTGAAGCATTTAAAATAGGCGCGTTCCCGCGGCGATCGAACTGCGCATGCTCCGTTCGCAAATTTCCCGCCGTGCATTGCGCGAAAACACGTCGTTACGTCATTCGTTGTTTGAGTAGCGTCGTTTACGGACAATCCTAGTCCCGAACGAGTTACGTAAAAAAAAAAAATAAAAAAAAAAAATTGACGCGTGAACGACGGCCATACTTAACATGGGCTACGTACCGTTAGACCAGCAAAAAGCTGGTCTAACAGTACGTAAAAAAAAATAGACGAAAGCGATTGCGAAGACCGCTCGTATCTTCGTGGATCGCCGTAAAAACACATTTGCATATCCCGACGCATCAAAACGACGCGAACTCCTCCCAGCGGCCGCAAAAATAATGCAGCGTAGATCCGAAGGCTTACGAAGACGTAAGCCTCTCGGATCGAAGCCCGAGGCCGCCGTATCATGGTTTGAGGATTCAAACTAGTGATACGGCGCGCAAAATTTGAAATTACTCCTGTCTAACACCAGTTAGACAGGCGTAATTGCTTTCTGAATCTGGGCCATTGTTTTTTCAATAAAGAAATTGACCTGTAACCAAAATGATTGTACCAAAATTATGGAATAAATTCACCTCCTGACCACAAGTTCAAAATCATAGAAGAATTTCACTGAGCTTTAGTTTATACAACTGTAAAGGCATGTAGTATATTTGATGGTACAGTTTAAACTGTATGTTTGTCCTTAGAGGAAATATCTGAGAATATGAATGATTCCCCAAATGCTTCTCAGTTCTCTGGTTTCAATTGGGGCAAGATATTGCATCATTTAAATTGGATCAGGGGATTTTTTTTTTTTTTTAGAATTTTAGTAGAGAACAACACTGTATATTATTATTATCATCATTATTAATATTATACAGGTTACATTACAATTTGGTACAAGAGAAATGAGAGGGGTTAAAGCCATTTAGGATATCCCATTCCTGAACACAAAGGCAGCTACCAACACTCCAGTCAGGCGAACAAGACCCATAAGAATAATTCTCCCCCAAATATTAGACCATGCTCTGTCTGAGGTGTAAGCAGGAATCACAATCTTTATTGAAAAGACCACAAGTTTTATACACAGTTAAAAGAGGAGGTGCATAATATTACTCTGGAATTACACCTTTGACCAGACCTAATTAACATGCTAATTATCTAATTCCTTTTAGCAGCTGATGACTCTGAGTGTCCTAGCTGGCCGTCTCTTAAACTCCAATACACATCATCACAGTCCTTCTTCATACAATACAGGGTCAATTAGCCCAATCCACAAAGAGAAGGGGCCAGATTCTCAGCGGCGATACGACGGAGTATCTCAGATACCCCGTCGTATCGCCGTTTTTTTTGCATCGTATCAATGCGCGTGATGCTTAGCATCACTTTTGCATAGATACGCTTCAACATCCGACAAGTGTAAAACCATTACACTTGCGGATCGTAGTTGTAATGACAACTCCGGCCACTAGGTGGCCTTTACGTTGTTTTCTCATTTGCATATGCAAATGAGGCTAGTACGCCGATTCCCGATCGCTTTTACGCCGCCCCGTAAGGTCCGCGTAAGGTTACCCCAGCTTCGATGTGGAGTAACCTTACGAAGTACCGTCGGATGCCGTCGGGTGCCGTCGGATGCCATGTTAAGTATGGCGTCGGGTCAGCGTCGGCTTTTTCCGTCGCTTACGTAGTTTTACTAACTCGTTCGCGAAGAGGGAGTTGCGTAAATGACGCTCACGTCGTTTTGACGTCGGTTTCAACTACGTTTTCCGACGTGAGCTGGAGCATGCGCACTGGGCCTTTTCCCCGGCCGGCGCATGCGCAGTTCGTTCGACGCGGGGGCGCGCTTAATTTAAATACAAGCCGCCCCATTTGAATTGCGCGGGTTTACGCTGGCCGATTTACGCGACGCAGGCGAAAACTACGGAGCAAGTGCTTTGAGATTAAAGTACTTGCTCTAGTACGATGCGGCGGCGTAGTGTAAATGGCTTACGCTACGCCGCCGGAATTCTATGAGAATCTGGCCCAAGATCTTTACAAGTTAGTCGGGATTCATTAACATTACACATGGAGACATGTGGTTGAAGTTGAACACATCAGACTCTTTCAATCAACCTGTTGAGTTCAGAATCAACAAACAGTAAATAGTTCTTTACAGATATCCTGGAATATTATGGAAAAATATTACTGTCCCATTTTAGGTAGTCCAAGATATATTTTCTCTGTCACCCTATGCCCCTATTAGAGACAAAGGTGATTTAGACATAAGAGGTGCATAGGGAGCTGAAGCACGGGTATCTCATACTTTCTAAGGGATTCTGGGTTCCATGGGTTCCATGGGCCCTCCCGTTACAGTGTTGTTTGAGCATAGTAGGAGTTTATCTAGTAGTAGTAGTACAGTAGTAGTACAGCTTCTATTATTGGAATAGGTGAGCAGAAAGGGTGGTCATAGACACTCTTAATGAAAGCCTGTAACAGCTCCTTTGTTCTATTAAACACCACCACTTACCATTAAGATGGTGGCAGTGGGTGGTGGAAATGAATGGAGAATGATTTCACTAAACAGAGGAGGCATCGTTGGTCTTATTTTTTTTTTGTAATAGCAAAATAATATGATTTACAAACATATAACTTTCCACTTTGTACATTTGATGTGAGATATTATCATGGCTTTAAACCTTTTCTTTAGCCATAGCGTTCCCTATCGTAATCTTCTATCTCCCAGTCTAATGTTTGTATGTTGTTCTGTGTCATATAATGTAGTATTGGGAAGAGATATTTTGTTTTTGTTTAGCCTCTAGATTTTTAGGAACGTGATTTATTTGGAGCTTCCCATCTGATTGTTGTCCTTGCTATGTGCACTTTAGCTGTGATCCTCTGCCACTTGTTAAAATTTTTTTTTTTACATATTTAAATATTTACATATTTTTTTACATATTCATGCGACCTTACCTTAACTGGCAAGACCTTTTGCAAGAAATAATGTGACATTTTCTGCCTCCTCAACTTGGTTTAATTATTTCTTTCAGTTAAAATGTAAAATTATTTTTAAACATATATACATAAATATCCAAAATGCATCCAAGAACAATGAACAGAAATAAACTGACTGCAAGAGCATATCCAGATATGCAGGTAGATAGCAAAGGCATATTAAGACATAAGGCAAAATAAACTTTTTTAAGACCACCTGGATATAGAAAATGCTTGTGTTTCATCACTGATTTTCATGCATGGAGACAGTTATAGACCAGCAGTAGTTATCATGATAAAAGCACACTGCCACACTGTTTGAGACACACTGAATATATTCCTGAGTGTTCAACAGTAATATAGAAAATCATATTCATCCACATCTACATCTACCATCTACCATCTCTAGGGATTTCTTAGATACATTACACTCCCCATTTTCACTCCTTCAAGGAGAGAAGCAACTTGATACTGTACACCATTAACTTCACTTGAGCTGAAAACTGTCACAAAATTATATTCCAACTGGAAAGCCTAAAGGTGTTTATTTTTAAATGTCAAAATATTCAGTTCTATGGTGGACACTGCAAAGGACAAAATGCAGTATTGGTGTAAAATTTTGTATTTGACAAATGATTTACTGGAACATTCACTTTACTAAGAAAAGCTGTGCTGGTGCATCAGTGTCTGTTTTATGTATGCCATAAATGAACCTGCTAAATTGATGTATAGATTAATTAAGTCATCATTGGAATGAAACTTGGAAACTTGGGAAGGCTGCATATACTGTTCTTCTATATTAGAAAATCATAATAAGAACTCTTTGACATCCATACACATGGACCCTAACCTATGGGCTAAATGTTAAAATATCCTTACATTTTCACCAAGCTTTTTTTAAATTGTGTGCCTTTGTACAGTTTTAGGGAACTCTGGTCATGATAGTCACATTTCTTTACAAAAAGATTAAGGTTACTTTTAGGCCCTGTACACACGATCAGATATGTCTGATGAGACTTGTCTGATGGACCGTTTTCATCAGACAACTCTGAACTTGTCTGCGCGAACACACCATTGGACCAAAATCCGATCAGACCAGAACGCGGTGACGTAGAACACAGCGATGTGATGAAAAAAACGAAGTTCAATGCTTCCAAGCATGCGTCGACTTGATTCTGAGCATGCACAGGTTTTTGGTCCGATGCTTTTGTGTACTAACCATCGAACCTGACGGACAGGTTCCATCAGACAGGTATTAAAGCCTGTTTTAAAACTTTGGTCTGACGGACAACGGTCTGTACACACCATCAAACTGGTCTGATGAAACTGGTCTGCAGACCAGTTTCATCAGACATGTCTGATCGTGTGTACAGGGCCTTAGGGCTAGGGCTACCTTGGGGTTTACCATGGGATTTAGTCTACACTGTTTAACCACTTAAGGACTGGAAGATTTGCCCCCTTAATGACCAGGCCATTTTTTGCCATACGGCAATGCATCGCTTTTCCTGACAATTGTGCGGTTGTGTCGCTGTACCCAAATGAAATCAATGTCCTTTTTTCCCACAATTAGAGCTTTTTTTTTTTGTGTTATTTGATCACCTGCATTTTTTTTTTGCTCTATAAACAAAAAAAACCTGACAATTTAAAAAAAAATCTATATTTTTTTTGCTATAATTAATATCCAAAAAAAGTTAAAAAAAAAAATGTCTTCATCAGTTTAGGCCAATATGTATTCTTCTACATATTTCCTGTAAAAAAAACCCGCAATAAGCATATATTGATTGATTTGTGCAATAGGCATAGCGTCTAAAAAATAGGGAATAGAATAATATCATTTTTATTATTATTATTATTATTATTATTTACTAGAAATGGCGTTGATCAGCGATTTTTAGCAATACTGCGGACAGATTGGACACTTTTGACACTTTTTTGGGACCATTGACCATTATACAGCAATCAGTGCTTTAAAAATGCACTGATTACTGTATAAATGTCACTGGCAGGGAAGGGGTTAACACTAGGGGGTGATTAAGGGGTTAGTGTGTTTTCTGGGAGGTGTTTCCTACTGTGAGGGGCACTGACTGGGAGTACAGATACATCGCTGTTCCTAATCACTAGGAACAGCAGATCTTTCTCTCCTCCCCTATCAGAACGGGTGTCAGGAAAGGGTTCACCCATTGGTGGCGGTCCTGTGAAACGCAGTACCGGTGTCCGCCAGCAGGTGTCCTCTGGCACTCAGGATCTGTAGTGAGAGGGCTCATCTGCTGGTGGCACTGTTGGATCCTTGGGCCGTAGTACCAGTGTCCACCAGCGGGTGTATTCCGACAGTGTGGAGCAGACAGCTCCGTCTGCAATCAGGTGTCACCTGAGGCTTATTACAGACATACACATAAATACCCGGCAAGCTCTCATAAGCTTGCCTTGGTATCATCCGTGTGCCCTGACTTGCGATCCTGCTATCTGAATCTGTACCTACCTGACCCTGACCCTGAGCCTGTATCTGATCTCGATCCTGATTCTGATCCTGAGCCTATCCTGGACCTGTCCCTCCTGTTACCTTGCATCCCTGCCTTGCCGTCTGATCCGTCTATCCTCTCCCTGTCCTGTGTTCCTTACCCATCTGCTGATCTCCTGTTGATGACCCTTGCCTGTCTTATGTCTGAGATTGTGGAACTGCCCCTTTGTTTATCTGCTGACCCTATTTAACCCTTTTATGACTAAGCCTATTTACGACATTTGGTGTTTACAAGTTAAAATCTGTATTTTTTGCTAGAAAATTACCTAGAACCCCCAAACATTATATATATTTTTTTAGCAGAGAATCTAGAGAATAAAATGGTGATTGTTGCAATTAATTTATGTCACACGGTTTTTATGTGGCGGTGTTTTAAACGCAACTTCTTGGGAAAAATTAACTTTAATGAATTAAAAAAAAAATGAAAAAGTAAAGTTAGCCCAATTTTTTTGCATAATGTGAAAGATGAAGCTGCGCTGAGTAAATAGATACCAAGCATGTCACGCTTCATAATTGCACGCACTCGTGGAATGGCGTCAAACTACGGTACCTAAAAATCTCCATAGGCGACGCTTTAAACTTTTTTTACATTTACCAGGTTAGCGATACAGAGAAGGTCTAGTGCTAGAATTATTTCTCTTGCTCTCACGATCGCGGCGATACCTCACATGTGTGATTTGAACACCGTTTTCATACACGGGCACGACTTTCGTATGCGTTTTCTTTGTTGTGCAAGCTCGCGGGGAGGGGGGCGCTTTAAACATTTTTTTTTTCTTATTTTTTTTTATAATATTAAATTGTGTTTTTTTTTTTTACATTTTGATTACCTTTATTGCTGTCACAAGGAATGTAAACATCCCTTGTGACAGTAATAGGTGGTGACAGGTACTCTTTATGGAGGGACCGGGGGTAAGACCGCGTTTACACAATGCAGGCTGAATCAAAGCCGCGTACGGCTTTTATTCAGTTTGCGCCCGCACACAGGACGCGTCGGATCGAGGATCGGGTCTCCCGGTGGGACGGGAAACCCGGTCAGAGCGGAGAGGCGGCGGGAGGGGGGGGATGTCCCCTCCCGCTCCTCCGACATAACAACCGAGCAGCTTTTAGCCGCATCGGTTGTTATGTTTGGAAAGCCAATCGCCGGCTCTAAACAACGGTACCGGGATGATGCTGCAGCTGCAGGCATCATCCCGGTATAACCCCTGAAACCCGAGGACGCATATGTGCGTACGCTCGGTGTGAAAGTGATAAGCGACATCCTCGTCGTCCTCGTGGAGAGACAGTCAGCGCTGTGGATGATAAAGCTGTTGAAAAAACACATAGAGCGTGAAAAGCTTTATCAAGGCAACCCCCCTTCTTATCTATTTAAAAAAAAAATCATCACGATCCGGTCCATGAGGATATTATCCAGCCATTTTTATTGATTACTTTCATATTAAGGACTCTTTATTTGGGGCTGTTATTTTTGCTTTTCTCCACCAGAGCGTAAGCATTACACCTACGGCTTTGCCCATCCATAGCACTGACTGTCTCTCCAGACGGCAGCTGGTGTCGCAGACGTGTGACATCATCCTTGCAGAGGAACGGAGGAGGTGTGGGTTTCTCTGTCCCAGCCACGCTACAATCCCGGCCAGTGCTGTTTGTGTTTGTGGGCTCCTTCCCCCCTTCCCTTCACCATCGATTGCCGACAGCTTACTGACAGAAGCCCCAAGGTACTGTGCATTCCATCTATCGCA
>CM056053.1:246404266-246422255 GCA_029574335.1 Rana kukunoris
AATTAATGAAACAATTCAATCATTATGTTTAATTCATTGAACAAATCTGCATGGATCGGCTCAAGAGAATTGGAAAAATAGGAATTTGCAGATCGTTGTAATTCTAGAAAAAATAAAATACAGAAGAAAACATGTAAAAATTACATTAAAGGTCCACCTACTGCCCCATAAGAAGAATATAAATTTGCCAATTTTATAAAGCTGTATTTTTTAGCCTTCACCATAGTAAATAAAGAAATAAAATATGTAGACAGCCACTACCCATTCCTTCTGAGTAGCAAATTATTTTTCAGTGCCAGATAGGGAAGAACTCACAGCCTGGTCTGAACACAGGTTCCGAGGGAACTACAGGTAAAACTCCAAAAATTTGAATATCGTGCAAAAGTTCATTTATTTCACTAATGCAATTTGAAGGGGTTGTAAAGGTATAACATTTGTTTTCCTAAATAGTTTTTTTTTATCTTAGTGCACTCCTCCTTCACTTACCTCATCCTTCAATTTTGCTTTTAAATGTCCTAATTTCTTCTGAGAAATCCTCACTTCCTGTTCTTCTGTCTGTAACTCCACACAGTAATGTGAGGATTTCTCCCTGGTGTGGAGTGTCATGCTCTCCCCTCCCTTGAGGCAGCATCCTCATAGAGCTCATCTGCAGAAGGAAGCATGAAGTGCTCCAAAATCTCCTGGTAGACGGCTGACTCTGGACTTAATGAAGCACAGTAGACTAACACCAGCAGATGACATGGCTCCCCAAATCAACACAGACTGTGGATACTTCACACTGTACTTCAAGCATCTTGCAGTGTGTGCCTCTCCATTCTTCCTCCATACTCTGGGTTCTTGGTTACCAAATGAGATGCAAAATTTGCTCTCATAAGAAAAGAGGACTTTGGACCACTGAGCAACAGACCAGGTTTGTTTTTCTTTAGCCCAGGTAAGACACTGCTGACATTGTTTGTTGTTCAGGAGTTGCTTGACAAGAGAAATATGACATTTGAAGCCCATGTCCAGGATCTGTCTGTGTGTGGTGGCTCTTGATGCACTACAGCCTCAGTCCACTCCTTGTGAAAGTCCCCAACACTTTTGAATTGCCTTTTCTTGACAATCGTTTACTAGGCTGTGGTCATCCCTGCTGATTGTGCACATTTTTCTTCCACACTTTTCCCTTCCACTTTTTATTAATGTGCTTTGATTCAGCACTTTGGGAACATCCAACTTCTCTTGTGATTACCTTTTGATGCTTTCCCTCCCTATGGAGGTTGCCAATGATGGTGTTCTGCACAACTGTCAGATCAGCAGTCTTTCCTGTGATTGTGATTCCTACTGAACCAGACTGAGAGATCATGTAAAGCTTTAGGAACCCTTTGCAGGTTTTATGGCTTAATTAGCTGATTAGAGTGGGACACTTTGAGCCTAGAATATTGCACCTTTTAACAATGATTACATTTTCTGAGATTGTGGATTTTGGGTTTTCATGAGCTGAAAGCCATAATCATCATGATTATGACATATCATGGCTTTAACTATCTCATATATTAGTTTCACCTTTTAAGTTTCATTAATGAAATTAATGAAGTTTTACATGGTATTCTAATTTTGCAAGTTTCACCTGTATATAGTAAAGTGTTTTAAGAAGGCTTTACTATACTTTTGCATTATTTAACCACTTCGTTACTGGGCACTTAAACCTCCTTCGTTCCCGGACCAATTTTCAGCTTTCGGTGCTCTCACAATTTGAATGTCAATAACTCAGTCATACAACATTGCATCCAAATGAATTTTTTGTCCTTTTTTTCATACAAACAGAGCTTTCTTTTGGTGGTATTTGATCACCTCTGCGGTTTTTATTTTTTGCGCTATAAATGAAAAAATACGGAAATTTTTGAAAATTTTTTTTTTTGAAAAAAAGATTTTTTCTTAGTTTATGCGATAAAATTTAGCAAAATATATTTTTTTTTTCATAAATTTTGGCCACAATTTATACTGCTACATATCTTTGGTAAAAATAACCCAAATTAGTGGGTATTATTTGCTCTTTGTGAAAGTTAGAGAGTCTACAAGCTATGGTGCAAATCATAAAAAAATTATCACACCTGTTGTATCTAATTTCTTGCGACCCGAACACGCCAGGAAAGTACAAATACCCCCCAAATGACCCCTTTTTAGAAAGTAGACATTCCAAGGTATTTAGTAAGATGCATGATGAGGTTTTTGATGTTGTAATTTTTTCCCACAATTCTTTGAAAAATGAATATTTTTTTTATTTTATTTTTCCCCCTCACAAAATTGTCATTGTAATAGGTTATTTCTCTCACATGGCATGTGTATACCACAAATGACACCCGGAAATACATTCTGCTACTCCTTCTGAGTATGGCGATACCACATGTGTGGGACTTTTTCACAGCCTGGCCACATACAGAGGCCTAATATGCAGGGAGCGCCATCAGGTGTTCTAGGAGCATAAATTACACATCTAACTTGTTGACTACCTATTACACTTTTGAAGGCCCTGGAGCACCTGGACAATGGAAATGCCCACAAAGTGACCCCATTTTGGAAAGCTAACGCCCCAACGTATAATCTATGAGGCATAATGAGTCTTTTGAACGATTCATTTTTTTCCAAACGTTTTTGGAAAATGTGGAAAAAATATGAAAACACAATTATTTTACGCAAAGTTGTCCATTTATAAGATATTGCCAACACATACCATGTACATAGCAAAAATGACACCCCAAAATACATTCTGCTACTCCTCCTGAGTATGGCGATACCACATGTGTGGTACTTTTTCACAGCCTGGCCACATACAGAGGCTCAATATGCAGGGAGCACCATCAGGTGTTCTAGGAGCATAAATTACACATCTAACTTGTTGACTACCTATTACACTTGTGAAGGCCCTGGAGCACCAGGACAATGGAAACGCCCACAAATTGACCCCATTTTGGAAAGCTAACGCCCCAACGTATAATCTATGAGGCATAATGAGTCTTTTGAACGATTCATTTTTTTCCAAACGTTTTTGGAAAATGTGGAAAAAATATGAAAACACAATTATTTTACGCAAAGTTGTCCATTTATAAGATATTGCCAACACATACCATGTACATAGCAAAAATTACACCCCAAAATACATTCTGCTACTCCTCCTGAGTATGGCGATACCACATGTGTGGGACTTTTTCACAGCCTGGCCACATACAGAGGAGCATAAATTACACATCTAACTTGTTGACTACCTATTACACTTGTGAAGGCCCTGGAGCACCAGGACAATGGAAACGCCCACAAATTGACCCCATTTTGGAAAGCTAACGCCCCAACGTATAATCTATGAGGCATAATGAGTCTTTTGAAGAATTCATTTTTTTACAGAAGTTTTTGGAAAATGTGGAAAAAAATGAAAACGCTATTTTTTTATGTAAAGTTGTCCATTTATGAGATATTGCCAACACATAGCATGTACATAGCAAAAATGACACCCCAAAATACATTCTGCTACTCCTCCCGAGTATGGCGATACCACATGTGTGGGACTTTCACAGCCTGACCACATACAGAGGCCCAAAATGCAAGGAACATCAAAAGGTGTTCTAGGGACACATAGCATGCACATGGCAAGAATTACACCCCAAAATACATTATGCTAAGCAAAGGGTAAACAAAAAAATGTACCTGTGGTTTTAGTAGCGCAGTTGTCCACAGGAGGATAGTACTGGTCCAGGCAGCAGGCAGGGACTTGGTCAGCAGGCATGATGGCATAGGTCCTACAGGCAGCAGGCAGAAGTAGGGCCTCGTTCAGGACAGAGTTGGGACAGGGGTAGAGGCTTCTCCCACCCAAATCTCTTTGAAGCCTCCGGGCAACCATTCCCTAATCTAGAATGAGAAAACAAAAACAATTGTTTTCTTCATCCAGAAAAACAATTCTGGAGCCCCTCACATATGTGAGACCCCTGTGCTATGAATCCCACTAGTCCACTGGCAGGGTAAAAGATCAGTCCAAGAGGCAGGCAAAAAGAATGGTCAAACAGTCCAGGGTCAGTTCCAGATCAGGCAGAGGTATAAACAGAATCGGTAGGCAGGATTGTGGTCAAATAACAAGCCGGGGTCATAAGCAGAGGTATAAGGGGTGTGAAGGTAAATGGCAGGAAGTGACTAATAATTTAGTAAGGTATGGTAACGGGCGAAACAACCAACTACGCAGAGGCCTGGTTGGGAAGGGCATTTAGGACAATAAAAAGTGGTGTCTCTTCTCACTCCTGCTTTGGAGCACACCTTGCATCTTTTTTGGCATTTTTGTCCTGTTGGTCTGGGAGGGATTTTATCTGGAAAGTGGCGCTCGTTGAGTCGGCTAACCACATCGGATCGAATGTTTGCTGGTGGGTTGCTGGGGTATAAAAGGGCAGTGGTGATTTCCTCCAGGTAGAAAAGGTAGGATTTGGGTCTTGGAGTGGATATATCACATAAGTATTGTACGTGGCCAAATTGAACAAATAAATTGAAACTTTTTTATACCACTGGTATGATCTTCTTGTGGAAAGGTAGGGTTCCAGCATCTGGTCGTTCAAATCGACACCCCCCATGAACTTATTGTATTCTTGAATACATTTTGGCTTCTGGATTTGCCCATTCCTCGTTCTGGTCTCAACGAATGTGTTCTTGTGGATTGTAGAAAGCACGTACACATCCCTTTTGTCCCTCCATTTTACAGCCAGAACTTCCTCATTGCGTAAACTCGCCGTCTCCCCTTTTTTTATTTTTTGGTGACGAGGCTTTGAGGAAAGCCCTTCCGGTTCGATCGCACGGTGCCACATGCTGGGGTGTTCTTTCGGAAAAGGTTTCGGAACAGGGGCAAACTGGTATAAAAATTGTCCACATACAAGTGGTATCCTTTCTCCAGGAGTGGGTTTAGGAGTTGCCAAACAATTTTCCCGCTGGTTCCAATGTAGTCTGGACAATTAGGGGGGTGTAGCTGGCTGTCCTTTCCTTCGTATACGTTGAAGGCATACGTATACCCCGTGGCTCGGTCACATAATTTATAGAGCTTCACACCATAGCGGGCCCTTTTGCTGGGAATAAATTGTTTTATGCCGAGCCTGCCAGAAAATTTTACTAGGGATTCATCCACACATATTTGTTGGTCCGGGGTAAACAACTGGGGGAAAATTTTGGAAAAATAATCAAGTAGTGGCCGAATTTTATAAAGTTTATCAAAATTTGGGTAATTTCGGGGAGGGCACTGGGTATTGTCATTGTAGTGTAGAAATCTCATGATATTTTGATATCTGGACTTGGGCATTTTTGAGGAAAAGATGGGCATGTGGTAGATGGGGCGGTTTGACCAATAGGCACGTAGTTGGTTTTTATGGTTTAGTCCCATACAGAATACGAGGCCCAAAAAAATGTTAAACTCCTCCACTGTTATGGCTCTCCACTGGAAGGGACGGGCATAAAAGGATGTGGGGTTACTGGATATAAATTGTTCGGCATAAAGATTGGACTGGGCCACAATTGAGGCAAGCATGTCGTCAGTAAAAATTAAATTGAAAAAGTCAATCGGGACTGGACTCCTGGCTGGGCAGTGAAAGGGGGAATGTTGGTTTCTCCTGAATTAGGAGGAATCCACAGGGGGTACTGAAGGGAATAGGGAAGGCTGGCATGGGACCTAACCCTTTGGGACTGAGGTGACACCCCACTGGTACGTGACCTTGCTTGCCGAGGTATTGCGGTTCTGGTGGATGGCACAGCGGTGCTGGTGGATGGAATTGCCTCCTTAGCAATACGCCTTCGTCTGGCGGGTGGACCCTCCTCCTCCTCTTCTTCTTCTTCTTCCTCTTCCTCCTCTTCCTCCTCTTCTTCCTTTTCCTCCTCTTCCTCCTTCTCCTCCTCCTCCTCCTCCTCGGATGTCTCTGCTCCACTGCTAACTATCGGCTCGTAGTTAACGTCAGATTCGTTATCCGAATTTTCAGGGGAATCCGAATCGCAGAGCTCCCCGTTGCTCCCGTCAGCCGCAATAATTTCAAACGCCTCCTCCAATGAAAATGATCTTTTAGCCATTGTTGGCACTGATGACACTGACAGGTGGCACTGACGGCAAATTGCACGGGCAGATGGCACTGATGGCAGGTGGCACTGATGGCAGGTGGCACTGATGGCAGGTGGCACTGATGGCACTGATGGCAGATTGCAATGGCAGATTGCACTGATGGCAGGGGCAGGTGGCACTGACGGCAGGGGCACGTGGCAGACGGGCAGATGGCAGGTGGCACTGATGGCAGGGGCAGGTGGCACTGATTGCAGGGGCAGGTGGCACTGATTGCAGGGGCAGGTGGCACTGATGGCAGGGGCAGGTGGCACTGATGGCAGGGGCAGATGGCAGAGGCACTGATAATATTCTGCAAGGTGGCACTGGCAAGGTGGCACTGGCAGGGACTGTGGGCACTGCTTTTTGTGTTTTGTTTGCGATTTCAACTCACTGTCAAATCACTGTACTGTTTCTCTCCTCACACGCTGTCTATGTGTGAGGAGAGAAAGCCGGCGATGAGAGATGATCTAATTTGTTTACATTTCAGATCATCTCTCATTGGACGGCGGGATCGAGTGCTGAATGGCCTCTGCGATTGGCCATTCAGCTCGATCTGTGATTGACTGTGTCCTAGGGACACGGCCAAAACAGTTTTTCCCCGATGCGCGCTCGCGGGGACGCGCAGGGAGACGAATAGGAAATCACGTCCAAAGACGTCAGGTCGGCGCCTCAGACCCGCGCTGTTCACGTAATCTGTCAATAGCGCGGGTCTGAAGTGGTTAAATGAGGGATTTTGGATTGTTTTAATTGGTTCTCACCATAACCTGCAAAGCTCTCCTCGCAACTCAGCTTTAACAGTTCAATTTCCAGCACTAAGCATGGGTTCTCTCTTCCTCCGTTCCATCTGTTCTGTGGGAAAAGTCTATTCTGAGGCTTCTGACAATAGAAGGACTGGTCAGTGCTTGGCCTCCACCCCCCCCCCCCTTGTACTTTCCAGTTCAGCACTGTCTGCCCTTCAGAAAGGGAGTAATAAAATGCAACAAGGAGAAATGTTCTGCAGGCAAGGTATAGGATCCACAGATCAGGTTACACACAAAATCACACAAAACTGTAACTGAGGGGGGTGCGTGTTTCACATCACAGAGGGGGTATAACCTCTGTAATTTTTTTTTTTTTTTTGCACCTGTGGGAACTGGGGAGATTCCCCTTCACTTTCTGTTCCATAGCCAGAAAATGAGAGGAAATCTCTTTGGCAAGACCAGCTAACTGGGGAGGGGGGCAACGAGAGAGGGGGCTATGAGAAAGGAGGGGTGAGAGAGAAGTAGGAGGGAGGGCTGAGAGAGAGGGAGAGAGTGAGGCTGTGAGAGAGTGGGGGTTGAGAGAGTGGGGACTGAGAGAGGGAGGTAGAAGGGAGGGCTGAGAGAGAGAGAGAGAGGGGGGGGTAGGAGGGAGGGCTGAGAGAGAGAGAGAGAGAGAGAGAGAAAGGGCTGAGAGAGAGGGCTGAGAGAAAGAGAGAGAGAGAGAGAGAGGGGGCTGAGAGAGAGGGGGATGGAGGGCTGAGAGAGGTAGGAGGGAGGGCTGAGAGAGAGGGGGGGTAGGAGGGAGGGCTGAGAGAGAGAGAGAGAGGGAGAAAGGGCTGAGAGAGAGGGCTGAGAGAGAGAGAGAGAGAGAGAGAGGGAGGGCTGAGAGAGAGGGGGGGGCTGAGAGAGGTAGGAGGGAGGGCTGAGAGAGAGGGGGAGGGAGGGAGGGCTGAGAGAGAGAGATGGGGGGAGGGAGGGAGGGCTGAGAGAGAGAGAGGTAGGAGGGAGGGCTGAGAGAGAGGTAGGAGGGAGGGCTGAGAGAGAGAGAGAGAGAGGTAGGAGGGAGGGTGATAGGAGGGAGGGAGGTAGGAGGGAGGGCTAAGAGAGGGGGAGGGAGGGCTGATAGAGAGGGGTGGCCTGAGAGAATAGGGAGGGCTGAGAGAAAAGGGAGGGGCATAACAAGAGGGGGCTGAGAGAATAGGGTGGGCTAGGAGAGAATAGGGAGGGGGCTGAGAGGGGGTTGGCTGAGAGAGAAAGGTGGCTGAGAGAGACGTGGGCTGAGAGAGAAGGGAGGGGGGCTTAGAGAGAGGGGGGATGGCTGAGAGTATAGGGATGGCTAAGAGAGGGGTGATGACAGAGAAGGGAGGGGGGGCTGATCGAGAGGGGAGGGCTGAGAGTGAAGGGAGGGGGGCTTAGAGAGAGGGGGGATGGCTGAGAGTATAGGGATGGCTAAGAGAGGGGTGATGACAGAGAAGGGAGGGGGGCTGATCGAGAGGGGAGGGGGAGAGAGAAGGGTGGAGGGCTTAGAGAGAGGGGAGGGGGGAGTTGGGGGAAGACCCCTAGCCCCGTTCCTGCAGTCCCACCTCTGTCCCAGTCTCTGCAGGTGTGTATGATGCAGACAGTACCTTCCTGATGCCAGTCTCCTGCTTTGATGATCCGTCCAATTCCCACGGCTCCAGCAGCAGCCTGCACCTCCTGCCAGTTCTCTGTGACAGCTCTGTGCTCCAGCTCTGGGCCTCACATTAGAGTGTGGAGAGGAACTTGGAATACTCCATGCTCTGGAAGCATGGAATATGCTGCGCCCGCTTGCCTCCTGGTGGAAACAAGGTCAAGGGGGAGGAGGCGGGGCCACGGTGGAGCTCTTCTTCCTAGTGCCAGGCTCTCAGGCTTATCTGCGCTCAGGCGGCCCCCCCGCTGTTCACTGCCATGTAGAGATATATGCCTCTCTCTTAGCCCACACCTCCCCAAGGGTGCTGCTGATTGCTGCCCGCTGCTGCGCCGCCACAGCAGATACTTCTAGTGCTAGACAACCGGGTAGAAAGTTGAGGCGCATTGACAAGCTCCGGGCGCCTTCTCCTCCCAGCAGAGAGTAGTGATGTAGCCAGCGGCCGTGGTTGCGCTCTAGGCGGCAGTGCGCTCCTAGGCGGCTGCCTAACTTGCCTAGTGGTAGCGCCGGCCCTGCCTAATCCATCTCCACTCTATCCAATGCAAAAAAAGTTTAGTTATTCTTTCCGTTATTCAGTATTCAAAGTGGTATTCTTTCAGAAGGCAAAAAATGATTATGTTTTAAATATTGAATGTACAGTATGTGTATTGTTGAAAAGTGCCATATGTCACAGTATCAGGAAGTTGTAAGCATCAGTGTTTCCTCAGATACTGTAGTCACTAATAAATCAAAACATATTAAATCAAATGAACAATGACACAAACTGTTTTAAATGTCTTAAATTTCTTCTAAATGTCACTTTCAACCTTGTAACATTCTGTCATACTGATAAAGTGTTATGCATCAATATATTTCCTATAGGCATTGTTGTATCTTACTCGAGTGTAACATAAAACAACTTAAACTAAATCATCAGAGATTGATATGATCCTTCTGCTTCTGTTGAAAATGCAGAGAGAGACTTAGAACAGACAGCTGGTCTTAATTAGTGTTTGTGTTCTCCCACCTTGACAAAGTAAATTTTCGCAGTCTTAGATGCAGATATTAATGATACATTACTAATTAAAGGTATGAGAGGTTGAAGAAACTGATCACAGCTCATTAGATTCAAAAGATACAAAAGACAGGTCAGAGACATGCTAGCAAGTCCTTGCTGTTTCAGTCATCTCAGTAAGTATTTAAGAAATGATTCCTTGCTAAAATATTAAGCACAGTTTAAGCTGATGTGCAATAAAATTCTGTGATGATTATAGGCATAATTATGATGCTTCTCGTTGGCTGTGTGTAGCTAGAAGAAATACTAATGCAAATGTATGGATGCAGTCTATAAAACACATAATAATTATGAAACATAATAAAATGATGTATCAATACAATTATGTTTAAAGCTGAACTCTAGGATAAGCAAATATGTTATAAATACAACAGGCATATATATTCTTATGTGAATTTTGGCCTGCCTTATACATTTTTTTTTTCACATCCTTGCAGTAATCAAGCATGACATTTTGTCTTTGTGCAATAGTGTCCCATAATAAACACTGTTCACAGCTGCTCTCTCGAAGTTTTGCAGGGTGACTGAAATTGTATCCACCCCTCCTAATTTTCTGCATGCATTCTGTAGTGGGTGGGTATGTTAGGTCCCTCCCATAGCTTTGTTCTCAGCTCTGGCCAATGAGCAGCATGGTGGTAATGGCACTACTACATTTACAAGGTAATAGCTGGTCTTGCAAAGTGCATCAATGGTGCATGCAAAGTGGATTTATATGCTCTGTGGCTACTGTGGAATATATTTAAATTATTTTATTGTTTGCCTTAAAGCTTAACTTTAGATTTGTTTTTCATTTGGATAGAGTGGGAAGAGGTAACATTTCTGTCAGGTTTATCATGCCAAAAAATACAGTAGTAGTCCCTCTCATCTGTTTCAAACTAGCAAAAAGCATACCTAAGCTGTATAGATATTTAGGCTGTGTTGCTGTACAATTAAGGAGAATGAGCTGTCTCCAGATATATGTTCTATGGAAGGAAACTGTTAGTTTAATGTTAGGGACCAGATTTATTAGAGGTGCCCTAAAGCTGAACTCCAGGTTTGCTATTACTTTAAATAGTTTGTTTGGGGGGGGGGGTGACTGATAACCATCATGACTGTGTAAAGCCCAAGCTTGTGCAGCCCTCCAAGGAAACTGCATATCTATGAACGCCCACTGCTGCCTCCACGGCTCACCAGCAACCTATTGCTCTCCCACAGTGACCGTCCAGCTACATAAATTATCGGGAACTACAACAAGATAGTGCTGCTGATGCCGATGCAGTGGGACATGCAGAGGATGCATGCTGCTCTATTACACTATCCCGAAGGAGAGATTCCCAGCCTGATATATTCGATGGGCCATGCATGGAGGTATGTGAATACAAAGTACATTCACCATCTGCAAACTGTCCCCATAGCCTCATTACCCTCTGTGGATAAACCAATTTATTGACCCTATGCTAAAAAACATGTTGCTATCCCTACACTTCTCACTTTAAGTAGACATGCTTTCATGCTTTAACAGGCACTCTGCAGAAATTAGGAAAAAGCGTGAGCCATCTGGAAGATAACATAGGTGCTTGCACCATATCTTGTAACAACATGGTAGATGCTCACGAGCAATGAGACTGCTTGGCTAGAATCAAAGGTGGAGGAGTTAGAGGATCGTTGACAATGCAATAACCTCAAAATTGGAGGTATTCCTAAATCAGTCCAGTCATCACAACTCCCCTACTATGTATGTGACCCTTTCCTTGCAGTAGTACCATTGATATTGCCTGCTGACCTCACTATTGCTAAGGTCCACAGGGTCCCCCAAACTTCCTTCTTCCAACGAGATCCCAAGAAATGTTCTGCTGAGGATCCATTTTATAAAGAAAAGCAATGAGAAACCTTAATTTCTTTTGCCAAAAAAGACCAGCTTCCAGAGCAGGCTACCACCTTGCATCAATAACTTGGAGTTAGATTAAAACCTTTAATTGAGAGTAACTTGGTTAGCAAGTGTTTTGTAAGACAAGCTATTTTTTTTATACATTTTGACTTGATAAATGAGCAATGTCTTGATTTACAAGTAGCGTCATGTTACAGCGGAGTATAAAAGAGAGGAGAGGTGCCTTTAAGTGTAGCAATACAGCTACATTTAATGAAGGTATGATATTTAGCTCACATGGATGATGATTAAAACAGGCACATCTAAGTATACAGGCCTGTGGGGTAAAGCAGTCCACATAGACCGTCCTTCGCAACCCACCACCATCGTCATGATCCCTTCCATCATTTCAGATGGCTCTACTACAGGGCAGTGGTGGCTGGTACTCAATACTTATTTTTTGGGGGTGGCAAACAAACCTGCCCCCCTCACTCACACAACCGCCAGCTTCTCTGCAGGAGATGGATGGGAAGGTGGCAATCAGTCCAGCCTTAGCTTAGGAGGCTTCTCCAGGCTCCCGGCTGAACAGGAGTTGCTTCCCCTCCTGGCTCTAACAGGAAGATGGCCCTGAGACCTGATTGGCTGGGAGTCCTAAGACCAATCGGGTCTCAGGACCCACTTCCTGATTGGCCAGGAGGAGAAGCAGAAAGACAATAGAGAATATTCATTTGCTAATATCACACAAGTGGGCTCGGGGCACAGAGTCCTAATTTTTTGCAGCCAAATAGAGCCTCAGGCTCTAATCATGTGGTTAAAAAAATAGAAATCTGTGCATCCAGCAACTGCATGTAGATTAGGGGCCAGGCCGCATGGATTAATGGAGCGGCTGTGGCTATTGCAGATTGACATCAGATTGACATCAGATGTCAGAGAGCCGGGAGTGCGGAGAACAGCTTTACCCCAGATGCCTGCATACTTACAGTAGATGTGCGTCATCATGTGAGTTGCTAAATGTTGTACCTTCATTAAATGTAACTGTATTGCTACACTTAGAGGTGGCTCTCATATCTTTTATACTCTGTAGCTCCTGCTGCATTTTGCTTCTAATCCTCTTGTGGAGGCTGCCATTTGTGGATGGACATTTTATAGTTACACAACACATTGCTATAATCTTTTTTATATGGACTATAAATAGTTGTGGAACAAATCATCTGAGTTTCCATTATTTCTTATGGGGAAATTTGCTTTTATATATGAGTGCGTTGGATTACAAGCATGTTTTTCAAACAAATTATGCTTGTAATCCAAGGTTTTACTCTAAATAAAAAATGACAAATTGGTGTACCAGACAGCTCATTATCAAAACAGCATTGAGTAGGGGGCGTGGCCAGTGTGAAATCTGCATGGAAGCCTGACAGCGGAGCTCTGATCCTAACAGAGGAATTCCAGTGACTTACAGCTCCCTAGATTTTTACAACCCACCATCCGAGCTACCTTCCTGTCAACAATGTCTCAGAAGCGAAAAAGGACAGGAGACCAACGACGTTGAATGCCTTTTTCCTACAGCCCACACAAGGTAGCAGCCAAGATGACACCGGAGCCCCGGCCCCTGCCTTCTCACAGCACAGCAAAAGTCACTACTAGGGATGAGCCCGATGTTTGACTCATCGAGTGTTCGCCTGTTCGCCAAACAACGAACATTATGCAGTGTTAGCAGCAAATTTAAAAGCCACAGAACACCGTTAAAGTCTAAGTGACACTAACATGAAAAAACAAAAGTGCTAATTTTAAAGGCTTATTGCCATAAAAAGTGTATGGGAACTTGGGTCCTGCCCAAGGGGACATGTATCAATGTAAAAACTAATTTAATTTTTTTTTCAAGAGCAGTTATTTTAATAATGTCAAACAATAAAAATTAAATCTTCCTTAAATTATCGTGCCTGGGGGGTGTCCTTAGTATGCCTGTAAAGTAGTGCATTTCCCCTTGTTTAGAACAATACCACAGCAAAATTACATTTATAAAAGGAAAACAAGTAATTTTTAACTGCTCACAGCTGTAATGTATTGTCGGATCCCGGTAATGTAGATAAAAATTATTGAAAAAAATTTCATGTGTCCCCCCCAGTCCATTACCAGGCCTTTTGGGCCTGGTAGGAATATTAAGGGAAACCCTGCACCAAAATGAAAATAAAAATGTGTGGGGTTCCCCAAAATACATACCAGGCTCTTTAGGTCTTGTATGGATATTAAGGGGAACTCTGCACCAAATTTGAAGAAAAAATGCCTTGGGGTCCCCCCAAAATCCATACCAGGCCCTTCAGGTCTGGTATGGATGTTTAGGGAAACTGTGTGCCAAAATGTAAAAAGGAATGGAGTAGGGGTCCCCCCAAAATCCATACTAGACTCTTATCCGAGCATGCAACCTGGCAGACAACAGGAAAAGGGGAGGGGCGGCAGAGCCTCATCCTCACAACCCTTGCCCGGTGGTTGTGGGGGTTTGCGGGCAGGGGGCATATCAGAATCTGAAAGCCCCTTCAACAAGGGGATCCCCAGATCCCACCCCTTTATGTGAATGGGCATCGGGTACATTGTACTCCTACTCATTCACCAGAATTGAAATTGTTGAAATGTTAAAAATGACAGTAAACAATTTGGGACAAGTCCTTTATTAAAACTGTCCCGTGATGTTCATTCATCCTCAATCACAGCGTCTGGTGGGGGGAAAAAAAACAACTCCGTGGGAGGCTCCCTCTGACTGAATCCTCTTCGCAGTCCCAAATTGTCTACTGTATTTTTTAACATTTTGAGACTTTTCTTGGTGAATGAGTAGGGGTACAATGTACCCAATACCCATTCACATGGGGGGGGGGGATCTGGGCACTGCAAATAAGCCTGCATGAGATTGGAGAATAGCCTGTCAGTGTCTGAGGTGAGTCAGGGAGAGCATTCTGTGTCACTCAGCTCCTCCATGCAGTCTCCTATTGCATGCTTCCGGCATGTCATAGACACACTTCTTAAATGTATGCTGCTATCACTACATAACTCAATAAAACATTAGTTCATAAAGATCACAAAGCAATTTAGCAATGAGCTACATTCTCTGGGCATCAGGGTCAACCATATTGAAAATTCAATGGAGGATATAACCACTACCATAAATGATCTTGTTGAGCCACATGACGAGGGCATTGAGGAATTTACGTGGATTAAGGCTAAACTCCAAGATTTAGAGGATCGCTCATGGTGAAACAATCTCAAGTATTTAAGTGGATTAAGGCTAAACTCTTAGATTTAGAGCAGGGGTCCTCAAACTATGGCCCTCCAGTTGTTCAGGAACTACATTTCCCATCATGCTCAGTCATGTCTGTGAATGTCAGAGTTTCACAATGCCTCATGGGATTTGTAGTTCCACAACAGCTGGAGGGCCGTAGTTTGAGGATGCCTGATTTAGAGGAACGCTTATGGTGAAACAATCTCAAGCTTAGAGGGGTATCTAAATCAGTACAGGGGCTAATCTCAAAAAATTGCCACCGATATGTTTATGGTCCTGTTACCTGAGACACTGCCTCTAGAATTGACTATAGATCATGTCCATTGAGTCCCTAAGCCATCCCACTTTGACAAACACTTTTCCTTGTGACATTATTTTGAGAATTCACATCTACCATATAAAGGATCAAATTATACACAAAGCTTGTTCCTACCGAACACCTACAATAACATTCACATTTTTGGGGACCTGTCTTACTATACACTAAACCTCAGACAATAACTGAATACCATCACAAAAACACTCTGCAACAACAAGATTGAATAGAAAGCTTCTGGTTGACCACAATGGGTCTTCTCACTCCATGGAAGAAGGTCTTGCATTACTCTACATATGTGATATAATCTATGAACCATCAACAGTAACAGGACCCCATAAAAATCTGGAGAAATTTGCCCCAACTTGACTCACCTCCAGCAATCTTTCATGTCACTGACCAAGATGATCTTGCCTAGCGTCCACCTTACTGCTGCTCTCCTTAAGCTATCCTATGATTAAGTGGCGTGTACAGCCACTCAACGCATCAGGAGGAAGAGCCGGTGGTTACGTCATCTCTGCTTGCGGCCAAGAGCAGAGACATTGTTTTTACTACACGCGACATGCTGTTTAAGAACGTTTGTTTCTGTAAGTGTATTTGCTTTTATTTCATTAAACCTATTATCAGTGTTACACTATGGAGTTCTTATTTGTTTGATTTGAGAGCTATCCGACCTGAATATTTGTTACTGGAGCTGGAGCTTGGTGATCGGTGGAACACTGACCGGAGGGATTAGTGTGATAAGGACGAACGGGCTGGATGTGAGCTTTTTGATCACACTTAATTGTTATTAAGTCAGCAGCATTTGAACATCGATAGGCTTATTATAAGCCTCCTTGAGGTAAGAGGCTTGAGGAAACTGACCTTTTTTCCTGCATGTCATTCACTGATTGGGATCGTTTGTGAAGCTGAGCACCTTTTTGGAAACACTTATGCACCTTTGGATGGTTGTCGTTTAAGCACTTTATTGTGACCATTTTTGCGGTGGATTGTTTTGTGACACCCTTATTTTAGAAATTAAATGGACTTTGTTTTTTTTCACTTTTGCATGATATTGGACTATATTCATATATTATTAAGGAGATATTTTCCAAGACTGGTTCACCTTGCATAACTCATGAATATTGGATTTATGCATGAATATTTGGATTTATTTATTACATTGCACATTTGCACATTTAGTGAATGCAGTTTATATGCACTTTATTGTTTGTTCACAATAATTATTTTGGATTTTCATTCATCATTATTTTTGAAATTTTTAGTGAAAAAATATATATATATTTTTTCACTTTTTGTATTGGTTTTGTATTGGTTTTGTATTTATCACTCCCATTACCTTCCAAATTAAATGGTTGATGTTGGGCGGTCTTTATTTCATTTGGAGGGGAACACATTTTTTGACTCACAGGAATTGGGTGTTGACCTTATTCATTAACAAGCACTATAACACCCCCCCCCCCCCATTTTTTACATGTTATCAGTGTGTGAGCACTATTTAGTTGTGGCTGCTGCTTAGTTTTATAATTAGTTTTTTATTAAGTGATTAGTTCATAGTGCCCTTGTTAGTGTGGTTTTGCGCATTAGTTCCCCCTTCTACATATCTCCCTGTATTGGCCATTTGAACTTATCCCTCACTTCAACATGCAGCACTACTATTCCTCTGGCAGCTGCACCTTTCAGTTATTACCTGTTTCTTTGTTTGTGTTATGTTTTTTCTAGATTGTATATTTATCAGATCTACTCAACTCCGCATTGAGTCTTACTGCTCCTAACTGCAAGAGAAAACTGCTTCATCCAACTTGTAAAGACTTAAGACCCTCTGCCTGTACCATACTTACCTCTGAACCTCTAAGTACTCCGTCAGCCAGCATACTTAGTTTTCCCCATGGGTCTTAAAAATAAAAATTTAAATTGCAACAGGTTAAATCCCCCGGCCAAACGGGCATCTCTGTGGCAAACAACCAAAGCTCAGTTATGTTCTATACTGTGCATTCAAGAGACACACTTTAAGATCGCTGCATCTCCAACCTGTACACACTAAGGCCCAGATTCAGAGAGCCATTACGCCTGTCTAAGGCCTCGTACACACGATCGGACATATCCGATGAAAACGGTCCGCGGACCATTTCCATCGATATGTCCGATCGGGAGTTTGATCCGATGGCGTGTACACACCATCGGATCAAATTCCCCGCCGCCGGACGCGCGGTGACGTGGCGGTGACGCGGCGGTGACGTTGACGCCGCCACGTCACCGCCACGTCACCGCACCAGGAAGTTAAACACTTCCGCGCATGCGCCGAATCCATTCGGCGGCGGCGCGGCGGCGGTGGGGGTCGACATGTCTGCTGGTAAGTGTACTAACCAGCAGACATGTCGGGCGGACAGATTCCCACCGGATAGATTTCAAAGCATGCTTTGAAATCTGTCAGGTGGAGAAATCTGTCCGCTAGCCCATACACACGAGCGGAGATGTCTGCTGAAACGGTCCATCGGACCGTTTTCAGCGGACATATCCCCTCGTGTGTACGAGCCTAACTGGTGTTAGACTGGAGTAATTTCCAATTACGCGCGTTTTTCTAGCTAGTTGAAAACCTCAAACCATGAATAGACGGCTGCGGGCTTCAATTCGACTGGATTACGTGTTCATACCCTTCGGATCTACGCTGCAATAAAATTGCGGCCACTGGGTGGACTTCCCGTCGTTTCCGCGTCTTGGTATGCAAATGAGCTTTTTGCCGGCGATCCCCGAAATTACGATCTTCATTCGCAATCTCTTACGCGGCACCTTAGTCATCTTTTTTTTTGCGTAACACTATACCAGCTTTTTGCTGCTCTAATATTAGACAGCCCATGTTAAGTATGGCCGTCGTTCCCACGTCGAATTTCTTCTACGTTTTCCGACGTCTTTTATTTTTTTTGACGTAATTCGCCGGGAATAGGAATGTTCGTAAACGACACTACTCAAACAACGAATGACGTAACGACGTGATTTCGCGCAATGCA